>OX155965.1:28080384-28359662 GCA_944548615.1 Micropterix aruncella
CAAAGGGTTCCTCCAAACGTAAGCAACTTACAATGGGTTCCTTTTCTGAAAACGTTTAGGAACCACTGTGCTATACGATGACGTAATGCGAAAGAATGCTGCGATCCCCCCTGTGCCATTGCCTTCTGAGATGAAGGCACTGCATGTGCTCGACGGCGAGCCATCGAGTAAACCCAGCGAGTAAAAACGAAATCGGCGACTCCGCGAGTTACGACGAGCCACCGTCGTCGATCGTCGTTCCGAAAACAGAAGCCCATCAAATGGATGCAGTAGGCGGACTGAGCAGCGCGTGGCGCCGCCTACTATCGCGATAAGCACACATGGCCGCCCGTTAGAGAGCGGAATTAGAAGCATCAGCGACGGCCCATTTGCGCCCGCAACCAGTCTTTGTTTATCGTAACCGAATACTCGCGCTCCGGAGGGGACAATAAAACCACCCACGCGGCCGCTTCATACTTTTTCATCGCAGCGAAATTGCGGTAAACGGCCCGACGCGGCTCGCACTAACTCACCCGTACCTACTTTAGCGGCGAAAACTGAAATACCTCGTTATACGTTTTAATCGTTTAATTTATGTTGGCAACTTTAACCTGTAACGGCATGGCTCGTCCAGCATATTTACGTATATATTGTACATTTTTACACGACTCCCCAACAAAAACAGGAGTGTAATGTGTTCAGCGTTCATCTATGTATGTTTTCCGTTTCTTTATTACATCCTAACATCAAAACGCTTGAACCGATTTAGAAGTGTGTGATATTGTCAGAATCGTTATGTCATCCCAAGTGTCATAGAGTACTTTAACTGTCCAAATATCAAGTAAGTAGGTGTACAAATGTCAATAAATTAACATAAATATTTCGTGTTTAGTGTCAAATGAAAAGGCCGATTGAGTACATTCCGGAAATATACATGTATATATATCGATAAATAAATAAACCACAAATATTTTAATAAAAAAAACCCATAATAAAAACAATTATAAGCACAATAGTTCACTTTCTATAACGGTAGTTGTGTTTTTTATTCTTTTTAATATATTTGCTTGTTCATCGCAATATAATTGCGGTACATGGCCCGACGCGGTTCTCACTCACTGACCATACCTTCTTTAGTGCTAAACATTGAAATACCTCGTCATACGTTTTAACCTCTTAATGTATAAGTCGGCAACTTTAACAACTCATATAACCGAGTTTCCTGTCGGCATATTTTCGTATATGAAATGTTACAGGGAAGAACGATCAATGTCATTTTTTTGTGAAAATGAGATACTAATGCCATCTTTTGGCTTGCTTCCAAACGAATGTTCATGAATCGATTTTAAATTTTCATATAATCAATTTGTGTCGGCGGAGAAAATTTTTCATTTGTTTTAACCATGTAAACTGGTAATGTTAAATGTAAACTGGTAATGTTAAAATCTGGACGCAACTTATAAATCTCAATATATTTATCTCTTTCAAGCACCCACGCACGTCATTTTGTTAGGAAGAGAACGACACGAAATTACTTTGGTAATAATGTGGTTATTATGAATGAATACACTAATGAATTATACTTGGGAATTTCCCTTATGAAAAACTAATTTTCCTGGTATATCTTTTGTCTCTATTCATGGAGGTAAAAATCGAGTTCCATGTGCCGAATGAAAACACTCACTCTGTCATTACAAAAGCACACTGAAGTGGGTAAAGAACTGAAGCTCGTATTTATATCTCCTCCCTCCTCGAAGAACGTTGCTCGAGGCTCATTTCAGTTCATTAGATATGAAATTAGCCAACCTTCAATATTTTGTCCAATACAAACGAAGTTCGTATGAACGTGATGCGACGGCAGTATCACATTTGCGGAATATAATTTGCAGTTAAAATATTTAGTTACAATATAAATATATATCTCATATTATTTTTTTTCTCTTTGACACAAACGTGGCAATCCAATAAGACTTAGGAAGTGAGGTCGCCTTATCCACGGGAGTGCCTAGCTAGCCCTAGTACCTCACCGAGCTCATTAGAAAAACAAACATTTGCATTTAATTTAAGCGCTATTTAACCTGGGCTCAGACAGATGTATACCTACATACATTTAGAAGCATATAAAGAAGTTTATCTGGGTCGTAAATTCATTATCTTTTGTTCTTTTGCATTTGAATGTGTTTTTCAATTACCTAATAAATTTAAATTAAAAATGTAATTAAAATTAATTAAAATATATAACCTGAGGTTAAGCGATAGTGTGTGACCTTCAATTACACGCACGTGCGTGGTAGAAACACCTAGTGGGTTAGGTTAGGTTAGGTTTCATACACATTTACCTACATTTAATGTATACGCTAGTTAACCTGGGCCCAGACAGGATATACCTAAATTTAGAAGTATATAACAGGATTTTTCTGGGTCCGCAAATTCGTTATCTTTTGCTCTTTTGCATTTGAAAGTGTTTGTCAAGTTATAAATTTATATTAAAAAATGCAATTAAAATTAAGTAAAATATATAACTTGAGGTTAAACGGTAGTGTGTGGCTTACAATCACACGCACTTGCGTGGCAGAAACGCCTGGTGGGGTTGCGTCAGAATGGCGACAGGTGGCTGCTAGTCACGCCTCTTACCTTGCGTCTGGATACTCTTTTAAGGGTCTTTATGGCCCATTTAATACAGCACTGAATGGCCCGGGCTTCGTCTCATTACGTCGCTACTGCCACGGAATATTCCAACACCTGATAAGGAGCAATTTTGCTACGTAGGTATAAGTCACGGTCTTATCACACACTTAAATAACAAGATACTGTAAGAGGTAAAATTACCAGCCATTGTAAGAAGTAGAACATCTAAATCAGGGTGGGTGTAATGAACGAGAAGAAGGTACGATAAAGTTGATATGACTATAAAACCAAATCAGACACACATTTATGAAATAACACTTAACTAAAAAATAAAAAATAACCCTCTGCACTCCGTAGGCGCCATTTGCTATCATTGCCATAACTCCGTAGGCGCCGCTATTGCGCCATTTGCATCAGTGCCCCGACTCCGTAGACGCCGCTATTGCGCCATTTGCTATCAGTGCCATAACTCCGTAGGCGCCGCTATTGCGCCATTTGCTATCAGTGCACCAACTTCGTAGGCGCCGCTACTGCGCTATTTGCTATCTATAAGTGGCACAACTCCGTTGGCGCTGCTATGGCGCCACTGATTATTCTAAGTAAAACCCTAAAATAGTTACAAAGTCTAGTTTGCGTTCAATGACTAGCAGTCTGTGTCCAAAGTTGCTGTGCACTCTTAGCGATTTTTATTTTATATTAGATTCATTTACCCTTGAGAAAAGTGAAAATGAAATTGATATTTGAATTTTTTGAAGACAATTCAGTTGAAATTTATACCCAAGAACTAAATATACTGATACTAATAGCAGTGATGATAGCGAGGTAATAGTGAAAAAAGCGAAAAACATCTGCTATTGAGAGTGATACTGATGTTCATTTTTGAAGACAGAAGTTCATTTTTCAGATGCTCCAAAGCAAAAATATGTCGTAGTTGCTCCACTCTTAAGTGAAAAAACATTCGGAGTGCAAAGGGTTAATCATCCTTATTTCCACAACGCGCGCATGCTTCACTGCACTGTGATTAGGGTAGTCGTAAGATATTACCACGTGGCAATAAGCTGGCTTTTCTGTTTTATTTTTATTTTTTTATTTAGGTAAAAACAGTCATTTACATTTGTGTGAAAATAAAACATAATACAAATAGACCTATATTACCATTAATTGCTACAAAACATTATAAATAGAAGCAAAGGGAAAATGACAATCCAAATTACACTAATAACTTAAAAACTTATTAAAACTATAACCTAATGCAACAACAAATCGCCTATTTTTTGAAAATATGTCGAGGTCATTCGAATCTTTATGTAAACATGACCGTCTGAAAAAGGTAGTTTTCGCATAGTTCGTGTAAAAAGAGGGTATATTTTGAACGAGAAGAGGAAGACCGAGGAATTTTATAAAGAATTTTGCCCAAAAGGGGTGAAGAATTATTATGGTTATTTAAAATTTTATATAGGAAGTTATTGTATAAGAGGGCACGTATTGCATACAAAAAGTGTACTTTGTGTTTTGTCGCTCTCTCTGCATAATCCGTAGATATGTTAGCTGTCCGAAAGTCTAATGATTTTAAGAATCTCTTTTGCACCCTCTCAATCCTATCTATATGAACAGCATATTGGGGATTCCAAACTACGCTTCCGAATTCTAGAACGCTACGACCGTATGCATTGTAGAGTCTTTGAAAGTTTGGCCTGTAAAAGGTTCTTATTTTCCTATGTGTTTTTATTTTTAAGTAGTAATAAAGAGTGTATTTTTAGTATTATTAAAAGGCACAATAGAAATAATCACAAATCCAACGGTCTTTGCACATTCGTCTTATAGGTCAAATTCCCGCAGGGATAATCAGTATACAACTGATGTATAACTCATATCAAATATACCCTAATTGACACCGTATAACGATTTAGCGACTATCTATGAACATTATCAGTTCCTTAACTGGTCCGTCGATAAATTAACGCTGAAACGGGACCGAGCATGAATAATCCGCTCCCTAAAGCATAACATTCTCTGTCACACACTGGGATGCTATAATTATTGGCGGGCCCGAGGCGAGGTCTCATAAATGGCCTCTAAAGCGTTATTATCGCGATACAAAATAGATCCGCAGACCGTTAGCGGTGCTTCATTGTAATTCAAACAATGGCACACGTAGAAGACACAGTTTCCGCCAAGATTGCCCGAGCCCGCATAAGATCATTATCTGGCCGCGTAGCGAGCGCGCCGCCAGGGCAAAGTATGTCCTATTTGCCAGCCCCGCCGCACTTTATTAGTGGCAACTATGTCGGCAGTATGCAAATGTTACTATGTTTAGAAACTGTTTAGTCGGGTGTTTTAGCACTCTTTGTTTTCGGCTAAATCGATGCTTGCACGTGTGCGAAGCTATACGAGCATTGCTCTATGCTTTAATATAAGTAACTACACTGTGATATTGTTTTTAGGTAAAATAATAATAACAAAAAGCTTTATTCTTAAGAAAAAGCGAGCTTATTGCCTGCAGGCAATATATTAGAGCTAACCATACTATTGTATGAACATTATTTGCGAGTAGATGCTACATAACTGAACCTATATAAAGAGTATGACTAATGGTTGGGATTTTTACCCGGTTTGCATAAACCCACTTTACTTGTGAATTTACGCGACCCCCTTTGTGCTGGGTAATTACCCCTTCGATTATCTTCAATGGTTTTCACCTTGGACTGTATTCAAATGGTAATCACTCACCAGCTAGGTTGGTTTTTCTCTCAGGGGTGGTTGTCTCGAACGAGTGGTGGATTCCAACCTCACAAGGAAATTTGTTCAGCGAGAGGCTTCCGTGATAGAACCTCACTTTCCTCAGGTCACGCAGGATAAGCTTCCGTCGAAAATAAACACTTTTTATTCGCGAGACTTTCTTTTATTCGGTCACTTATCTTTACTTTTACATTGAGTTCCGAGTACTTATAATTTACTACTAAGTCCCGGTGCTTGGATCGCGGCGCGTTCACGCTGATCCTTTGCCAATTTACAACTGAAGCTTTCGCTCTTTTCTGTCGTCGATCGCCATTACATTTTTTTTAAGATAGCGACCGCCCTTACCTCTCATTGGTCTAGATCCTTCCAGAAATTTCTAAACACACCCCTATTACTGTGCCGCACACGTTTTGTCCAATAACGAGACAGGGCGCACAAACCAGACACAACCCCGTGTGAAGAGACATCGCAATCATGCTTCCTCGCTTGCACGCTAGAGCGAGAAGCGAATACACTAGTTGTCTCTGTCGTACATTTAAACATTTTATAGACATATTATTTGCTTAATTTAAAAGAAAAGAATCTACCCTAGTACAGGCATGAACCTAGTTGGGTAGTTTTTTAAGACATAATTTTCGTACTACTTCCTCTTAAATAAAGCATTATTATTATTATTATTATTATTGTTATTACAGATTCTCGTCGCCAACGCCACCTTTCCCGAGTACATATTGTCTTACACATAGGTTAGTTTCAGGTCATTAGTAACAAGTTAATATTAATGTTAGATCGTTAATTTGGCTAATTAAGTTGTCTCTCCTAGCGCTTTACTTTACATTAAACGAAATACTATATGCTATGCTTAATTAATTAATCATGCAAGTTTCTTTACATTTTAAACTATATTATTTCTAGGGGGAATTGTGGGATTTGGAGTATGTATGATTTTTTGTAACGTCCACGGTTTTTATTTCGTAGTCTTTTGCCAGTCGCCTCGCCAGGGAATTTATCGTTACCATGTGTTACTAAGGGGTCCTTTTCACGATTTATTTTGAATGGGAACGTTGTCGGTCCCTGGATTCTCGTGTTTCAGGGTCGACCGCTCGTTTATTTTATATTTTATAGCCCCTTTCTGTCCTTTCCTTTGAGTTATCAGCTATTTTTCAAGGAATCTCATATCCTCGGCGTCCGTGACTAATTATGTTTCCTACCCTTTGTAAGAGGGTCTCACTTTTAGGGAAGATTTATCGACCCTGGCGTCCGCTCTTTCGGATATTCTGAACCATTCCCCCCCCCCAATGGGCTCTGAGCCTCATTGGCTCCTGTCTCCATCTATTTGGTTTACCTAATTTACATCTTATTTACATAATCCAGTCTTATTTTTTACTCATTCACCTATGGGATTCTACTTATCTAACTGTCATATTCAATTTTCCTTATTGGTCTAGTGAGGTGACGGATCTTTCTTATTCAACCTATGAGAATTTCTCATTAATCTACTTAGAATATGTACCGCTTTCCGTTAACTTTCGTTTTTCATTTCTTACGAGACAAACGTCAACTTGCGTTTTCACTTTTAAATTCTAGCTAGACTATTTTTATTTTCTACTGTGACGAATAGACTTTCGCTTTTTCCACTTAGACATTAGTGACAGTTGTTTCTGCCTGATCAGCTGTTGTATGTATTTTTACAAGTTTACTGACAGGGCGCCTATACACTTTCCCGTCCACTAATAGGTCTACTATTCGCACTTGGCCTGTTTTGTCAGGGAAAACTTGAGTTACCTGACCCCTGGCCCACCTTCCGCGTTCTAGGGAAGGATCTAACAGGACTACTAAGTCTCCGATTTTTAACGGAGTTCCCTTTGTCGCCCACTTAGGTCGTTTAACCAACAATGGAAGTACTTCTTTCGACCACCGGTACCAGAAAGTATCAGCAAGTATTTGCGATTGTTTCCAGTGATTTTTGTTAGATAACTCAGTTGTATTATTCTGTCCTACCGCTGTACTATCATCTGCATGGCCTAATAGGAAATCTGCGGGTGTGAGAGGTCTCTCATCCCGAGTATCTAGAGATATATACGAGAGCGGCCTGTTGTTCATCATCGCTGAGACTTCGCATAATAATGTTCTCAGCACATCTTCATTTGGCGCTCGCTCCTTTAATATGGCATATAACGATTTTTTTGCCGTTTTTATCTGACTCTCCCAAACTCCACCGAAATGGGGTCCTGAAGGAGGGGAGAAACTCCATTTTATCTCGTCGGCACTTAGACGATCCCTCACTTCATGGTTGTCGATAGCTGACAAAACTTTTCTTAATTCAGCGTCCGCACCGCGGAACCCAGTGGCATTGTCGCTCATAATTTCCCGCGGCTTCCCCCTGGCTGCTATAAAACGTCTTATAGCTAACAAGGCCGAGCTGGTTGACAAATCTCCAGCTAGTTCGATATGGGTCGCTCTCGTGTTAAAACAAGTGAAGAGTAATCCATATCGTTTTTCCACTTTCTTTCGATTAGTGACGAAGAACGGCCCAAAAGCGTCCAAACCTACAGTGTGGAAACAGCGCCTTCGGGTGGTTATTCGCGCGGGTGGGAGTTGGCCCATTTGTGCGGTCATAGGCTTCGCGCGGCGGATAGTGCAATAGACACATTCTCGTGAGATCTTTTTCACCGTTTGTCGCGCCCCAATGACCCAAAACTGTTCTCTCAGCACTGATAAAATTAATTCAGCGCCGCCGTGAGCATTAATCTCGTGTAAATGTTTCACGAGCAACACCGTGAATCTATCCTTACCGTGTAATATATATGGCCTTTTTGTGTCGAAAGGTGTGTCGTTCGCATTTTCGATCCGGCCTCCTAACCGTATTAACCCTTCCGCGTCGATATACGCGTTCAATCCGAACAGACGGCTGTCTTTCGGCAATATTTTCTGATGACGTATCAGGTCTATCTCGTGTGCGAAAATTCGATGTTGTGATTCCTTGATCAGAAATTTTTTCCCGGTTGCGATATCGTCGCTTTCGAGTACTTTTGACGTGGTTTTTTTTCTACACAGATCTATAAATTTTTTCACATATGCCATGGTTCGACTCGCCCGCATGTACCGGGAAAATCTATCTATGTCAATTACGCTTTCATTTTTTTCTGTCGTTGTTAGTACAAGTTTTGTCTTAAATTCTAACAATGCTCTCTCTTCCGGTTTCGGATCGGTTGGCTCCTGGAGCGGCCAGTGTTCTCTACTGCCACGCAAGAATGCAGGTCCTGCGAACCATCTACCTTCCGGGCTTAAATCTATCTTGGTGGTATTCCGTGTGCCATCATCAGCGGGGTTGTCGCTCCCCGCTAACCAATGCCACTGTCTTGGAGACGTGAGCTCATCGATCACACCTAGTCTATTTGCTACAAACTGGAGGTGACATTCCTTTTGTGACAAAATCCACCACCACACATTTTTTGAGTCTGTCCACATAAAGACGTCATCGAAACTTAATGCGCTCTCTTGTTTTATTTTTGAGGCCAGTTCAGCACCTAACAGCGCCGCAGTCAGTTCTAACCTGGGGATTGTCAGTTTGCCTTTCAAAGGTGCCACTCGAGTTTTGCTAGCCATAAAGGATACCTTGTGCTCGCCGCTACAGCCTGTAATCCTAACATATGCAACGGCGCACATCGCCTTTTCGGACGAATCGCAGAATACGTGCAATTGCCTTTTCTCACCTGCTTGTTTGGTAGCGCCATTATAACGTGAGATTCGCACACCTTGCGCTAATCTCAGTTCTTGCAACCACCGAAGCCAATATTTAACTACATCGCTCGGGATCTCGTCGTCCCAGGCCACTCGGCTACTCCATACCTGCTGCATGATCAGTTTAGCTCTTATAGTGAGCGGTGAAAGCGCACCCATTGGATCCCATAGCTGCATTATTAATTTTAGGGCTTCCCGCTTCGACGGAATCTTAGTTCCCGTCGTCAGATCTTCGCTGAGGCGGTCCATGCTCACATTAAATGCTAACTGATCAGAGGCAGGTAGCCACGTCAAGCCTAATATACGTTGTGACGTCAACTCACCCTTTTCCAGAGATACTTGCGCGAGCGCGCGGTTTTCTTCTGGTATCCCGGTTAAAGCCTCGTTTTTATTTGAAGCCCAACCGGTCATAGTGAAATTCCCAGCTTTATGAATCAAATTAATTTCCCTGATGACTTGTTTTGCTTCCTCTAACGTGTCTACTCCCGCCAGCAAATCATCAACGTACGAATCGCGCTCTATTATTTTTACAGCCGCTGGGTACTGGTCCTTAAACCGAGCTGCGTTTTTATTTTTTACGTAGATCGCGGAGGCCGGGGAGCAACAACTACCGAATATTAGACAGTCCATTTTTAAGATTTTTGGAGGACTTTCACGCTGGAAACCTCGCCAGAGAAACAGCTGACTGAAGCTATCTTCCTCTCTCACTTTTATCCGAAGATACATATCTCGTATGTCGGCCGTGAAAGCGATTGCATTTTCACGGAATCGTAATAAAATTCCTAATATGCTATTTAAATAGTCTGGTCCACCTAATAACATGCTATTCAGCGACCCGCCTGCGCCCGAGGACGCAGCGTCGTGAACGACACGAATTTTGTCTTTCTTCGCGGGGTGAATAACCCCCAGGTGCGGAAGAAATAACACTCGAGGGCGGTTTTTTAATTGTTTTTCCTCGACTTCCGAAGCATACCCCTCAGCTAGATATCTCTCTATCTGCTGGCAGTATTTTTCTCCATAAAGACGGTCGGAGTCCATTTTCCGTTCCACTGACCTCAGCCGAGTCATTGCCATGTCTCGGTTATCTGGTACGGAAAAGTTCACCTCTTTCCATAACAGACCTGTCTCCCATACTCCATTTTTAAAAGAAGTAGTATCTTCTAAGATTTTTTCAGCCCTAACATCGGCCTGAAGCTTTCGCTTTTTCTGTGGCCAATCGTACTCTAGCTTCAGATTTTCTTCAAGTAATTTATCTAAAGAAGGTTCATTTTCCTGATTTAAGCATAGCGCCGGGTACCTAATGTCTCGTTCGAGAGCGTTATTGCCGCCGATAGCCACCCACCCCAGGAGTGTTTTAGATACCGATAGGCCCCCGTCTACCATTTTTAATCCTCTAGAGACTATCAGTTCCCAACAATTAGCTCCCAGGAGCAGGTCAGGTTTTACGGTCGTCGCCTGAGTCGAACGCACCATCCCTCCGATCGGCCTCTGCGCACTTATCACGCTTTTGACCTCCGGTAGATTTAACGAGGCTACGCTGTAAGCTCGTACTACGTATTCCTTCTTACCTAAATCTCCCCTTACTTTGAAGGACACCGCTTCGGCACTGCTATTACTCTCTCTCATATTCCCGATTCCAGAGAGCTGTAATCCCTGCGTCGGGCCTCGAATGCCTAGTTCTATTGCCACGCTCTGATCAATGAGTGAAACAGTCGCGCCTGCGTCTAACAACGCATATAATGTTTTTCTACCCCGGGTTCCAACTACGGTTATCGGTAATACTTGCAGAATGACCTGATTTCCAGATACTGCGTTCGCCACTACCTCGGAGCTCGCGCGCGGCGCCGCCGCGATGTCCGCCTCGTTCGCAGGCGGCGGGGCGGTCAGCAGATAATGATATTTGCCCTTTGGAAACCGTTTATATGCCGAACACGATTTTCGGCCGTGGTTGTGCCCTAAACATTTAAAACACCTACGCATTTTTTTTATCTCATCCCAGCGGCTTGCTAAAGTTAGATTTTTAAATTCTTCACATTTATTTAAATAATGGGATTTCTCACACCGAGGGCACTTAGGGTCTTCTTTGCCCTGGGTATGTAAAATATATTTTTTAGAGCCCGTTTCTTTCTGTCTCTTGTCTCGCGGGTTATCATAACTTTTCCTAGGGAGCTCTGCGGTACACAGACCGGCGTCTTGTGCGCTGATCGCTAATTTCTCTAACCATAATGCGAAATAAACTAATACCGGATCGTTTAAACCAACCCTTCCCCTGTCAGCTAGCCACAGAGTTAATAAGTTCTTTGGCAATTTTGCCACAAGTGAAGCCAATAAGTCTGGATTATAAAGATGTTCTAATTTATTTACCGATTTTACGGTCGCGACCAGATTTTTTATCTGGCACGCAAATCGCATTAAACCGTCTGCATCTAGACTATCAGATAACCCTTTTTCTTTCCTCAAATCCGCTATCGTTCTCTGAATAATTAAATTCGTATTACCGAATAGCGCCTCTAACGTGGTCATGATATTTGTCACGTTGTCAGGACTTAAAAGCAAACCCGTCACTGCCTCGCGTGCTCTACCTTTTAATGCTGTCTGCAAACGCAATAAGTTTTGTGCATCATTTAAATGCATTACGTCTGTCGACTGTTTGAAAATAGCTTTGAAGGCTACGAATTCTAAAGGATTCCCGTGAAATGAAGGTAACTCTTTTGCAAAATGCGGTTTTGTGGACGCTACAGAAAAAATCCTACATACCTCTTTTATCATTTTTTCGCTCGAGCTGCTAATTCCATCGCTGCTCGTACCCAGGTCCGTATCAGCGGCGGCCTTTACCGCCGCCGCCGACACCGCCTTGGTCTCTGCCCTAGCGTTGTCCGCAGCTGCCGCGCCGCTCGCATTCGCCGCGCCGCCCGCATTCGCCGCGCCGTCCGCCACCGTCGCGCCGTACGCCGCCGCGTTGCCCGGTTCCGATCGCCCGCCGTCTTCACGCCGCCGTGCCGCTTCTCCATTTTCTTCTGCGAATGTTCCCCCCCAGGGTTCTGGGGACGTCTCAGCAGCTGGAGTTTGATACTCGGCCCATCTCGACACTCTGCTGGCCGCCGTGTTGTCCCCCGCGACGTCGCGATCATTTTCCTGACTGCTCGTTTCTGTCCCGAAGGTTTCGGAGACAATTTCCAGCATCCTCATAGCATGCCGCGAGTCTTCTTCCGCTGCATCCAGTTCTTCCTGCATCGCTGCTCGTTGAAGGTCCATGTCAGCCTCTTCTTCGATTTCTTCAGCCGCTCTGCGCGCCGTGCGCCGCGCAGCCACTTTTTTCAGTTCCGCATCCAATTTATTTTTATCAGCTTTTTTCTTGGCTTTTTGGAGGTTCACTCTTCGAAGTTCTTCAGATGCTGCTCGCAGTTCCTGAACGTGCTCGCTTCTTCTGCTGCTCTCTGACCAGGCGCGCGATGAAGATCTTGGATTTTCGGATTGCGTGCTTTTCGAATCCATATTTTTATTTTTCTTTTCTCGTTCTTGATCCAAAGTCACTTTTCTTTCCGATTTTCTTTATCCGGCTCGAAGGACCACGATGGTTGGGATTTTTACCCGGTTTGCATAAACCCACTTTACTTGTGAATTTACGCGACCCCCTTTGTGCTGGGTAATTACCCCTTCGATTATCTTCAATGGTTTTCACCTTGGACTGTATTCAAATGGTAATCACTCACCAGCTAGGTTGGTTTTTCTCTCAGGGGTGGTTGTCTCGAACGAGTGGTGGATTCCAACCTCACAAGGAAATTTGTTCAGCGAGAGGCTTCCGTGATAGAACCTCACTTTCCTCAGGTCACGCAGGATAAGCTTCCGTCGAAAATAAACACTTTTTATTCGCGAGACTTTCTTTTATTCGGTCACTTATCTTTACTTTTACATTGAGTTCCGAGTACTTATAATTTACTACTAAGTCCCGGTGCTTGGATCGCGGCGCGTTCACGCTGATCCTTTGCCAATTTACAACTGAAGCTTTCGCTCTTTTCTGTCGTCGATCGCCATTACATTTTTTTTAAGATAGCGACCGCCCTTACCTCTCATTGGTCTAGATCCTTCCAGAAATTTCTAAACACACCCCTATTACTGCGCCGCACACGTTTTGTCCAATAACGAGACAGGGCGCACAAACCAGACACAACCCCGTGTGAAGAGACATCGCAATCATGCTTCCTCGCTTGCACGCTAGAGCGAGAAGCGAATACACTAGTTGTCTCTGTCGTACATTTAAACATTTTATAGACATATTATTTGCTTAATTTAAAAGAAAAGAATCTACCCTAGTACAGGCATGAACCTAGTTGGGTAGTTTTTTAAGACATAATTTTCGTACTACTTCCTCTTAAATAAAGCATTATTATTATTATTATTATTATTGTTATTACAGATTCTCGTCGCCAACGCCACCTTTCCCGAGTACATATTGTCTTACACATAGGTTAGTTTCAGGTCATTAGTAACAAGTTAATATTAATGTTAGATCGTTAATTTGGCTAATTAAGTTGTCTCTCCTAGCGCTTTACTTTACATTAAACGAAATACTATATGCTATGCTTAATTAATTAATCATGCAAGTTTCTTTACATTTTAAACTATATTATTTCTAGGGGGAATTGTGGGATTTGGAGTATGTATGATTTTTTGTAACGTCCACGGTTTTTATTTCGTAGTCTTTTGCCAGTCGCCTCGCCAGGGAATTTATCGTTACCATGTGTTACTAAGGGGTCCTTTTCACGATTTATTTTGAATGGGAACGTTGTCGGTCCCTGGATTCTCGTGTTTCAGGGTCGACCGCTCGTTTATTTTATATTTTATAGCCCCTTTCTGTCCTTTCCTTTGAGTTATCAGCTATTTTTCAAGGAATCTCATATCCTCGGCGTCCGTGACTAATTATGTTTCCTACCCTTTGTAAGAGGGTCTCACTTTTAGGGAAGATTTATCGACCCTGGCGTCCGCTCTTTCGGATATTCTGAACCAACTAATATTAAAAAAAAAGAATATATAAAAGGTAAAAAGAGGAAAAAAGAGACAAATATATAGTTAACTCTTTGTGGGTACAGGATGTGCGACACCAAAATAATCAAACACATACAAGGACGCTAAAGTTTAAAAAGGAGGAGAATGGGAAGGGAAAGGGAATTTATATGTAAGATTTCAAATGCTCTCTGTTTTTAAAACTTGTTATGCTTGGCGCGGTTCTCACATTTTTCGGCAACGTATTCTAAAGACGGGCTCCATGCACAGTGAAAGAGAATAAGAAGAAGTTAGTGCTGCAACTAGGGATACAGAGTAGCAGGTTATCTTTTGATCTCAGAGGGCGTCCATGAGCCGATAGTGCAGTAAATCTGTCGGTAAGATAATTGGGAGCGACGCCGTCCAAGATCTTGAACATCATACAAAGAACTCGCATGTCTCTTTTCCCCCGGGTCGAGGGCCAGTAAAGCTTATCTCTGGACTTCGTGATGTGGTCAAATTTTCTGAGGCCATGGATATAACAATACAATACAATACAATTTAGTTCTGCTCCAGTAGGTAGGCTTTCCTACACTTGGATGCGTTGTTGCCTCTAAAATTTTACTATCATTACATTACATTACATTTTCGTCGTTTCCAATTGATGGCTAAAAACCGCTGTTGGACGTGTCAAAATAATTGGGTTAGGTAGTCTCTTTACCACTCTTTACTGAACATACATACCTAGGTAGTTAAAAATTAACTAGTTTGTCAAACTATAAATATAAATAATCAAAATAGAAGCCTTATATTTGAAGTAGTTAGTAATTCGTAAGGATACGTAGTAAAAAATAAAATAAAAAATAAAAATAAAAATAAAATAATAAAATAATAATAATAATAATAATAAAATTATTCATCGTAATATTCAAATTGTCAGTAAAATATTAAATAATCAAATTAAAGCTACGTTATGCATTTTAAACTAAAAGTATAGATATGAGACCATATAAAATAATCAGACAATAAGGCTATACTTTTTTAAGTAATTTTAATTGGACACAATATTTGAAAAATCATCGCCCTCAAATTCGACCAGTTTATATAAAGGGTGGCCTATCAGCATCTCCTTGATGTTTTCTTTAAATTTTTTGTCCTCCAGCTGTTTAAATTTTGTAGGGAGTAGATTATAGAATTTAATGCTAAGATTCAAGGAGACGCTGGAGGCCACCGACATCTGTTGCGAGGTCATCCCAAGAAGCCTTAATTTTATTTGTAGAATTTTTAATAACACCCTCCAAATACATTTGTTTGGCCATCCAAACCACATTTTTATAAATCTTGTTTTATTTTTCAACATAATTTTTCAACTTGGCGTCATTAATATTTATTAACCCCTTGAGTATGATACGACCAAATCTGGTTCTGAAACAATTATCCGTTGAGTATGATACGACCAGATTTGGTTCCGCGTTTTTTTCACTTCTGTGACGTTCTCATATTTATTCATAATTATCTAATTGTTTTACAAAATGATATTTCAATATTCTATATTCGAAATTTCAATGCAATCATTGTGCAGTTGTTCTTTTTATGATTGGTGTAGTAGTTTCGTAGTTATAGTACTTTAAGTTCGATGTCGCCGAAAATCCTGCAAAAGAGACAGATGCATCCATGAAAATACCCATTTACTCCAAGGGTTAAGTTATCATGTAGGATTAGCATTCGTTGTTTGGATATTGAAATTCATTTTGGCCTTTTGTTTAATCTGCTTTACGGGCATTATATGATTCATTGACGCTATATAGTTATTGAGAAATCTATCAAAAGAATAATTAGGGTCAGTAATATTATTATACTGTAGGGGTGTGTTAATGAGGGCTTCTTGGAAATGGTCCAGACTATTACTTTCTAATTTTTCTTTTAGTTATGGTGAAAGTTGCAGTCGCTACTCATTGTTTATGAGACCAATTTAATTGTTGCCTGCCATGGTCTTAAATACTACACGTTTTCTCATTGAAAGTGAAGTCACTAATGTTTGTAAACTATCATGTCAACTATTTGTCAACTATCATGATATAGTTGTGGCAATAAAAAAAAATTTTAGTAAATTATAATCGGTTTGAAAACCATTGTTGAATAGAAAATAATCTAATAATCAAAATTGCTGATCAATAAAGAGCTCAATATCTGTAGTAATAATTATCAAGGCAATAATATGATGGTCATGAAATTAGATAAGCGTATACTAAAAATATCTAAATTTAAATTAATTGTCAAATCTAGCAGTATAGCCGTCGTCGATAAAAATAAAAATAAAAACTACGCTCTTTGGCAAAGTTGATTATCATGAATTTTCCGTTATTTTACATTAGCATGCTCTTAGAATAAGAATTCAAAATTATCCAAATCCCTTAAGTCATATACTGGATTCTTGACTAGGCCATATAATAAGATTTTTTTAATTGATTCTCTCCCAGACTTCTGATATGTGTTGGGACCTTATTATAATAACATTATTATATGTTGATATGTGTTGGGACCTTATTATAATAACCGACCTTATTATAATAACACAGGCTTTGGTGACGGAAACTGTTACGCACTTTGTTAAGCCTGTGTCGATTTAGATGTAGATCAAATAACGAGTATATTATAATTAAATAATCAGTAACGACTGCAGAAATTTTGGAGATGCTCAACCTTGGTGGATAACTCCTTTATGAGGTCGAGAAATGCGACATCTTCGTAATCCAGTAGTGCTGATTTGACAGCAGCATTATTTTTCGAGATTGGGGCACCTTGCTAGTTACAAACAAGGTGTTTAACCCGTAGTGTAATCATTAAAACTCGTTTTCCAATTTATCTCCTGTAGTGTGTAATGTCTTCTTCGTCCCGTTTTATAATTTAGATAATACGTAAATATTTCCTAGTAACTTATCCTTGAGAATGCAGGATGAGAGATCTATACGTCTGTGGCTGATTTCGTTAGTAGCATCCAGCATTCCTCTAACAGATGCGCACCCTGATATATTTAGAACCTCAACTCTGGGCTAATGCGCAGCATACCTAGTTAGAACAGTAAGCTTACTCTCGAGTGGCAAGGCGTTGCGCGGATAGGATGCCAGGAAAGTGACCAGAGGGATACGTTACTGAAAACACCCGTAGCTGGCGTTACGCGCGGATGGGGTTTTCAGCTCAAATCGGATGAAGCGTCTCGGCGCTATCGTTGGAGAATACTTACAGACAGACACGCAGAAGTGTGTCCACAATACTTTCCTTGAGAGAAAAGTAATTAAAATGAACGCCCCCCCCCCCCCGAAACTGATGTCTGGGTACGTGCCTGGTGCTATATTATAATATACCTACGTTTATATACTATATATATATATATATATATATATATATATATATATATATATATATATATATATATATATATATATATATATATATATATATATATATATATATATATATATATATATATATATATATATATATATATATATAGGAAACATATATACTAGTTGTATATATATATATATACAACTAGTATATATATATATATATATATATATATATATATATATATACTAGTTGAAAAATGGGCCCAACTTAAACCTACTCCTCTTTCCGCAAGTGAGAGGCATTCATCATTCTCGTTAACACCTAAAGCATTCCCGAATCCGATCAAGGGAATCCTTCGTCACGATGTAAGTGGCTTTTATAATTATTTACTTTATAATCATCTTATTGATCAATTCTAAAAAGAATATATATATATATATATATATATATATATATATATATATATATATATATATATATATATATATATATATATATATATATATATATATATATATATATATATATATATATATATATATATATATATATATATATATATATATATATATATATATATATATATATATATATATATATATATATATATATATATATATATATATATATATATATATATATATATATATATATATTCACAACGTTTATTTTCACAACTCACAAGACAGTAAAAATAAAATGTCGCCGTTTAAAAGAAACGAGAATCGATTGTTGTAGTCGGTCCGGTCAATCGATTCTTTGTCAACGAGCGCGACGAACAATCGAACAATTGCCTTCGCTTGCGGCTGGTGTACTTTGTTCCTCGGCTATGTTCGTGTCGAGTCGCGTTTTTATGCAAATTTTGTCGACGCATGGCATAGTACGCGACCCGCATTGTGTTCGCCGCGCCCGCTCGGCTCTCCCGCAGCAGAATGGACGTTTCTTCCAAGCAATTGCGGTTGCTATAGGGAAAATGTATCGTTCTTTGGACAGTATGTTGTCACAACTCGAAAAAGAGGATTTAACATGTTCATACCTTTCCATACAGCCAAGCCTATTAGATGTTCAATTTCGTGTGCCACCGCGACTGACGAGGACCTCCCGTACATTTTCTTTTGTTGTTTGCAATAACAATATCGTGTGGAATACATAGACATCTCACCAGAATGTGTCGTGTTTTTGATACCACATGTAAAGGATTTAGACATATTTAATGATTTAATAAATTTAATTAAAGATTCGATCAAATGTGACTTCTATCTCCTACTTATTATGCTTTAACTAACTATCCTACTGTATAATATGACTTTATTTTATTATACCATAACCTTATATTATAATATCTAATTATAATATATAATTATTCATATTACAGTATTGCTTTGTTTACCCCATTTATTCCACTTACGTATTATAGATATTACGTATAGATATATTATAAGTTGTTCATATAAGCGTCGTAAACTTTTCAAAGGATAGTATATTAGTTTTTTGTAAATTTATATTTATCATATTTATTATTATGTTTTACATTTATTGTCTGCAAGTTTACTGTAAAAATATCGATATCCCGAATTTCCGGGATATTAATTTCTACATGTTAATAAACATGGTGACTACCATTGCCACCACTTCGGGACAATAATGGTCAAAAAGTGATTTAAATACAATACATTCACAAAGTATCAATCCATTGTTTTAACATTGTTTCAGCAGGCACGTATCCAGACTTCAGTTTCGGGGTGGGGGGGCGGAGATTCATTAAAATAACGCGCGCGGTACCCACCAAGCTTGATACGCCTTATTTCGAGGGGTTAAATCCCAACTACTCCTCCCCCTGAATACGTGACTGACACTACGAACATAAGTCGCTGATTATCCCTGATTAACATTTTTCCCGACTTTGTTTCTTAGTCAAAAAATTCGGGGATGGAGGGGCGTCCCTTTTGTCCCCCCTCTCCCCCCTGAATACGTCCTTGTTTCAGGTACCTATCAATACATACCTACTTGATTTAGAAACTGGCTTTTATTACAATAATTGCTGAAGTGTCTCCCATATGACTCCCATGACTAAAGTGACCCATATGACCCCATATGACCCATATGATTCTATATGACCCAAGTGACTCCCATGAATAAACAAAACAAATGACTTTTTTGAAAGTGGAGCTACGAATTTTATGCATTTGTTTTGTCTTTTGTGTCGTAAATAAAAAAAATATAGCAAACGTTCCTGGAAGTCAATATTCATTATTAATTTCTTCCAAAAACCATATGTTATTTAAGCACTCCGCCATTAGCTCTCATTATTCAGTGATGAAAATAAAATAGACAAAAGCGTAAAGAAGCGTAAAGAGGGCTTAGCAAAAAGAAGTATGTGGCCAATGGCTCTTTTTTTGCAGCCGCACCGTCTCTGAACCAGACTCAAGCATCACTTTAGTAATAAATAGCGTGACTTTAAAACCGAATGATAACCCTAGATTAGTGACAGCGTAACGTGACTTGAAGTAAAGAGAAATAGTTTTTTTTTTATTTATCAACATCTGCATTTAATAACGTTTTTTTGTCACTGCTCAGCAAGGTGGTTTTTTTGGTATATTCGTCTGTATTTTTTTTTGACTGGTAGTCTGGAAAACAATAATTTACAGATAGTATTAATTCTACGGGTCAAATCGACTTCATTCATGTCAGTTTTATTTTAGTTAATATCAACGTGCCTTGCAAGTTCGATTGCATCAAACTAAAAAAACTTAGCTATTTTTTGACTTGTGTCAATATTCGCGCCGCCGTGCGTTATAATCGCCGTTCCGCGAAAAGAATGCCAGCCGCAAAAATTCCCGAGTCGAAGCGGGTCAACACAATTCATACAATTCATGCAATTACACCGTTGCCAGGAATGTTGCGGATACCTTTTCACCCGCGCCTTTTCCACTATATGGGGGTAGAACGAGAGAGAGAGAGAGAGGTGGTTAGATTTTTTAAATTTTATGACCGACGCTGGAATTCTGCCATTTCGAACTTCTACCCTTTCTGTCCCGTGCTATGCATGCTTTATACACGAGCCGTTGTAGTCTGGTAGTCTATTGGCAGTGTTGGTATTATATACATACTCCATCGCGGATTGGGCAGATTATTTTTTTAAAATTATACACTCAAGAGCATAACGGCCCGGTGGCATAGTGGTTAAGTCACCTGATCTTACATTGTAAGGTTCCGGGTTCGTTTCCCGGCTGGGTCACCATTTTCAGTTGGGATAAAATTAACGGAATTGCATTCAAATTCTGACGATCAAATGCAATAAAAAGACACACTTAAGGTATGTCCTCACTCGTGCGCTTCTTGTTTCGTCTTGTGCTTTCCTCTGACGCATGCGTGTAATGCCATAGCGCATGCGTCAAACCTAGTTGAACGACAGCGCATGCCTCAGTGCACTCCGATCTGGCACCCTGTGGATAGACGTGTGTCACCTCGTACATCTTGCAGCACGAAATGGCAATTTGTGGTTCCATTATTTATAAAACTTGTAGAAATTTGCTATTTACATTCGTGTAAAGTTTTTAAAAAGGATAGCTTTAGCTTCAAATCTTTCAATATTAAAACATAATGTTTCTTCAAATAGTCTTACATCCAGATTGATCGCCAGTGTTAATGTTTTTTCCTTGTAATTTTTAACACTAAATATGCCGCACTGTTTGCTACAAGTTCACACTCGTCCATCGTAATATCTACCACGTACCTACTGCCAGTGATCGCAACTGAAAACACGAAAACGCATAAGTGTAGTGTAGCTTCATGCGTCTTAAGGCATTCAATAATGCATGCACTAGACGCAAGATGAAATTAGAAGTGACGACGCAAGATAAAAATGAAAGTGTACGATTAGGGATACACCTTAACACACATGTTACACACATACATATAAACATTTCATGGTAGGGTTGGTTGGAAGAGATTGTCATGTGACAATAAACTTGCCCATCGTGAAATTTCACAATAAAGAGTATAAGCGAACAAATCAATAGCAGTGAATCCAGGTCACTAACATAACCTTAATATCCTGGAAACTAAGAAAGCTAGCTTATTAAAATTAAAAACTATTTTATAGACTATGTATTTGCAACTACTCAAATAAAAGTTATAAACCTCCTTAGTGGCCGTAAAGTAATGCCACCAAGGTTTAAACAAAAAAAATGTTTTTTTTTGAAAATCGAACTACGAATTTGCTGCACTTGTTTTTGCTTTTCTTTCTCTTCTCACAAAAAGAAAAAAACATAAAACAAACGCTACTAGTATTTGATATTCATTATTAATATGGTATTTATTGAATAGTCTAGCACTCCTAGTTACCGAGATATTTTTACGTTTATGTTGGTGACCCGGATTCATTGCTCTTGAGTGTATATTACATATTGGACACGGAATTAAAATGACAGCTTTGATTTGCTTAACCAGTGAATTAAATGAAAATAATACAACCCAATGACGTATTACGGTGGCATAGTGTTAGGTCGCCTGATCTTACTTTGTAAGGTCCCGGGTTCGATTCCCGGCTGGGTCACCATTTTCCGTTGGGATCAAATTAACGGAATTGCATTTTCAATTCTGTCGATCGAATGCAATAACAAGACTCACACTGACAGGACAAGTTACTCGCACACATACGTATAACACGTCATAGTAGGGTTGGTTGTAAGAGATTGTCATATGACAATAAACCCGCCCATTGTGACATTTCACAATAAAGAGTATAAACAAACAAACAAACAAACAATTAAACAGCCAACAATATCTACATACATTCGAGTATACATAACTTTATTGCTTAACTTTTACGTTGAAAGGAAATTTATGGATTATTATTTATGATTTAATTTTGTTGAGGGCTATTACTATTTGATAATTTAAATGAATAACTGATGATTTCCCTAATTAATTTAGCTTCTGTCGTCTAATTATTTTTGTATAGTTTTATATCTCAGTTTATAATTATTTTTGTATAGTTTACTTCAATTATTATTGATAGTTTATGATGGTTTTCGAAAAACTTTTGTTTTTGTAACACTTATGCAACTTACACATTCGTGAAATGCGCAGGTTGCCATCGAAGTCATAATATGTTTGGTTACGATGCTTATCGCTTTTGATGCGCGTCCACGAAGTCAGCATAAAGTCAACATGAAGCTGTCAACATGAAGATCGTATATGGATTAGCCAGTAGGTCCCGAAATGTGGACCGCAAACAAATCACAAATCGATTTTAGGTGGGTCACGAAAGTCTTTATAAAATTTGCGGACATTTAAATTCATTGACAGACAAATTTGATCATTACGAAACTTTCTCGAATAAAAAAGGTCGTAAAAAATCCTGGAGTCTTGAATTTTGACATACCACTCTTTTTATTCTTTCTTTATCAACAATTGCTTTACGTGTTTTTCCTTACTTCATAATTTAAAAAGGATTGTTTTTTTTTAAATAATTCTTTATTTGTTATCAATATTATTTTAATGAACGACACTTTATTGTGAATTTTTGACATTGTAATTATTATTATATAACTATGGACTGTCTATGACTGTTTATAAAAAATACAAACAGAGGGCTCTCACCCCCCCCCCCCTGATTGTAAAAACTCGGTATGAAAGATACTGTGATACGCCATCGTATTAAGTGGGTCACGGTATATAGAACATGGGAACCGTTTAATTAGGCAGTACTTCGACGCTCAATGACTGTCATTTGTTTCCAGTGGAATTTCTTCTAAAAATCGTCAATCGCATGAACAACCATTTCGAGAGTCGATTTTCTGATGGCCTCCCTACCAATCGACCGAATCGAACAAATGTCGCCAATTTGTTGGTCGATTGAAGTCCGGGTGACGAGCGCCCGACAGAAAGTCGTGTTCCACCGCCGCAATTACACCATAAACATGTCCACGTCTGTCACGAGCGACGCGCACCTCTTCGACTAGTGACACTTTATTGCGGACGCCATTCAAAATGGTCAACAGACAGTAGAGCGGAACCACAGTTTAAAGCAGGAGTTTATGCTTATATAATAGATGTGTCATGCTTTTGAAAGTAGCTGAGTCAATTTTTTAAAGCTATGTTGTTAGCATCATTCGTTTGTTCGTTAACCATAGAAAGATAATCAAAACGCGATGTACACACAAGATAATCATGCGTAAAATTGTCGCATGCTTATCTGTAACTTAATTTTAAGTGTTTACGTATTAGTAATAGGAAAAATCAAATAGGTGTTAAACATTTGCAATATTTATATTAAATTATATTATACATTAGATAGTCAGAAACGACGATTTGCATATACATGGCAGAAATGGCCAACGCCATTTGCCTCATACATTATCGAGCATGGTGACACATCTTGTCAGCACCCTGTCCTTTTTTTTCACGACTGCCCAACAAAAAAGGAGTGTAATGGGTTTATCTATGTATGTTTTCCCTTTCTTTATTCCACCATAACTTTTAATCGCTTGAACCGATTCAGAAGCGTTTGGTATTATTAGAATCGCCATGTCATCCCAAGTATCATATGGCACAGTAGCTGTCCAAATATCAAGTAAGTAGTTGTGTAAATGTCCAATTATTCAAATGTCAATAAATTTACGTAAATATATCGTGTTTAATTTCAAATGAAAGGCCCGATTAAGTACATTACGGAAATATACATATGGATAAATACATAAACCATAAATATTAAAAAAAAAAACCTAATAAAAATAATTATAAATACAATAGTTCATTTTTTTTAACGGAAGTCGTGTTTTTATTCTTTTTGATATTTTTATTTATTAGTAATATACTATATTCTTTTATCCTGGAAGATCGTTATTTGAAGAGCTAATTTATTTATTTTTTCCTCTGTGTAAGTGTGTAATTTAATGATTATCACTTTATAAGTAGGTAGTTAAATCAAAAAATAAATATAATTTCCTTCAATTTTTTTTAATTAATTAACCCTTCAGGCCCCGCGACTCGCGGTTAACCCTCAGTTTGACTGCGATATTGAAGGCGACATGATACCTGGGAAATACCATATCTGAAGAATTTTAGTTTTATGAGTTTTTTGAAAAATATAAGCAATAATTTAAAAAAAGTTTCGAAGTGAAACCCTCGATAAGGAACCAATTTAAAATTTGGACTCAAAAAAGTTGGTCATTGCTTTAGACATTAAGGCTTTAAACTGACTTCGGAAACATTCAGGCGCGTTCACTCCTACAATGTAAGCGGTGAGTGTGTTTTATTATAATTTCATAATATTGACTGGTTGATTCTCTAGGGCAGCACTAAGCTACATTTTTTATTTAGGCCCTAAATTAATTACCATTAATTAAAACGTGAGAGTGCTCTGAGAGTTACGCTAAATATGCTTTACCATTAACACCCTTATACCACCACTGCTTAAAGATAGTTATTCTGTGCTAGCGCTGCGATAGAGCATTTAGTATGAGCCTAGTAGCCAGCGGGAGCGGACGTAGAATCTGCGCTTGACGCTTCGTCAACGCTGGATTTTTATTGGTCAAACCCTACAAAATTGACCCCGTCTATTTTTACGCGTGGACACCCATTTCGGAATTTTTCTGAGGCCTCATGTCGCCTTAACAACACGGACCCCGAATCAATAAATAAATAATTTACCTGACACAATTTTGAATTAATTTTAGCGCGGGTAATAAATAATGTAGAAGGCAATTTTAATCCTATCTCTAATGCAGGTGTCCTCAACAAATGAATGTATTTTAATAAAATGAAAAAAAAAAGATCTAAATACGACAACAAAGTATTCATGAAATTTACTTAATAGTCCTACGCCTACTTCCCCTGAATGCTGACATTTGGGAGGGCATCGATAGGGAAAAATCATGTTGATGTCGTATCTGTTGTAATACGCACGTCTGAGGTGGAACGAAGCTCGCTTTCCGTGAGACAACTTTATCTCGATTCTGATTCTTACACGATTATCGAAAACGTCGCATGTGTATACATAAATTTAAGTCCTCAACGATTCGTGTCTCGGAGTCGTTCAAAACAAAACGCTCCGTGGGATCGCGTCACGCTGAATGCTTCAATGGTTGTTTGTTTTTATTTCGATATCGCGTTGGTGTTGCAGTAGTAGTAGTAGTAGATGGAGTGGGGGGCTTGTTTCCAGCCCTTGATGTCACCTAGATCTGTAAGGTCTTTTGTAACTACCCACTGTGTGGTTAGGTCAATTGTCAGCTAGTAGCCCGGTACTTCTTACCAGACTAAGTAGGTCACTGACCTTCAAGTTGGGCAGATCGCTGGGTTCGAGAAAGGCTCGTCCCAGTAAACTGTGTCTTTTGGCGGCGAGCCCTGGACAGCGGCCAACAATGTGTATGCTGTCTTCAGGTTCCTCGCCACATATTCGGCAATCCTTGCTCTCAGTCAAGCCAAGGTTGAATAGATGAGCTCTAAGGGTCGTGTGTCCGGTGAGGAGACCGATAGTGGTTCTAAGGTTCTTCTTGCTCATGTCAAGTAGGGCCTTGGTTTTCTTCTGTAGTGGTTGCTCCATCATGGCTTTTGCCTGGCGACATCCCTGACTCTGTTTCCAGGAAGCCCGATGTTCCTGCTCCAAGCAGTCCCTGATGATTTTCTTACCTGTAGCGAAGGGGACCCCTACAGCTGGCTCCACTGGGCAATCCAGTGTGCCCAGTTTTGCCAGTCTATCGGCCTCTTCGTTTCCGGGTATGCCTTGGTGACCCGGTATCCATATTAGGGTGATTTTGTTGGATTTTCCCAATTTGTTGAGCTCCTGCATGCAGTCCCAGACCACAGAAGATTCTGTGGTGGCTTTAGCCAGAGCGTCCAGTGCTGCTCTGCTGTCAGAGCAGATGAGGATTTGTCTGTTTTTTACCTCAAGTCGACTTTGTAGTTTTATGCATTCCAATATGGCAAGTACCTCGGCTTGGAAAACCGTAGCGTATTGTCCAAGGGGGATGCTGATTCTGTGGTTGGTTTTGGGTCCGTACACGCCTGCCCCAAAACGTCCATTTGTTCCTGAGCCGTCGGTGAACCAGGCGTCTGCGTTGTGGCTTTGAAGCCACTGCGGATTTTTCCATTATTCCCTGGTGGGGATTAGGATTTTATAGGATTTCTCTACCGAAATTTTTTTCCGTAGTCGATCCTGGGTCAGAGTGAATGGTCTTTTGTGGAGGAGGTTTAGCTCAGGATGATTGTGCCCTCCACGCTTCCACTCGCCCAAACACTTCAGTCTGTATGCTGTAAGTCTGGCGGAGTGGATGATGAGCTTGTCCAGAGGCGGGCAGCAGAGTGCCACCTCTAATCCCGCTGTTGGGGTGGTCTTCATGACGCCAGTTGCAACCCTCAGGTAGTTGCAACCCTCAACCTTGAAGGCTTTTAAGCATTTTTACTGTCTCAAGCTTTTTCACCCTGGACCACCAGACTATTGCAGCATAGGTTAGTCTAGGCAGCAGTACTGCCCTGTAGAGCCATAAGGCGACCCTGGGTTTGAACCCCCAGGTTTTTCCCATGACTCTTTTGCACGTCCACAACGAGGCATAGAAGGTTGTTCTCTTGCGCTCGAGGTGGTGCTTCCAATTGAGCTTTGGGTCTAGATAGACTCCAAGGTATTTAACTACTGTAGCGTATTCTATCTCCTTATCCCAGAGCTTGAGACACTCAACGGGTTCGGGTTTGTATTTTCTGGTGAAAATCATGGCCTTAGTCTTGCTTGGATTAGCGGATAGACCTCTGGCCTGGCACCAGTCTTGGGTGGTCTTAAGTGCTTTGTCCATGAGCTCCTTAAGTATTGATAGGGTTGGTGTTGCAAGTACATATACAATTACATATTACATATATCTACTTACTGTACATATATAATACAATATACAACTACATATATCTACTTACTGATCAAGTGTAGTATCTACGTATATCAGTATCAATTTATGCTCATATGACTTCTGTCTGTGGAATAATTCAGAACCAAAGACCAACGAGACAAGTTTTAGCAAACAGTTAAATAATACCCAGGATAGAAATATCATGTGGACAAAGACATTACTCTTTTATTACGCCGAGATTTTACAGTCTGATCAATATGGAAATAAAAATGAATTTGACTTTTAGCGTATTTAAAAACAAAATAAAGAAATGGTTATCGAGTGATGACGGACTAACCATACATCAAATGTTAGAAATTATAATGTAATAAAACTTAGGTAAATAGATTTTGAAATATGTGTGTTTATTATATTTTAAATTATCAAAAACTCTTTAATTTTGTCGTTATATATTGACAATGAGTTCTACTTATTTTGACTAGGTATTATTATATTTTATTTTATATTACTTACATTACTAATTTTATATGTTAAATATTAATGATTTTTTAATAATTTTCTTACGACTTTTTCATATAACGTTATTTTTGTTTTTATTTTATTTTTAGGTCTTTTATATTTGTCACACTCGATTTCACGAAATGTTATGTTCCATTTAATGCCGAATTTATAATTCAATTGAGATTTTTGGTCTGTTTTTGAGGACCTCATTTTAAGTCAATTTAGTTTTATGAGCATTTTACTAAAACATTTAAATAATTTATTCTAATATTAGAGCCCTGTCCCCTAGAACAGGCTTATTCCAAATGGGTGATAATCAAATAAGCATACGATTAAGGTTTTGCCATTCTGTTCCAGTTATGTTTGTTATAAAAAACAATGTTTTACAGCAATTATTTCTCAAATAAAAATAAAAAAAAGATTTCTACATTGATATAATTCTGTCAAAGCTCATCGATGGATGGCAGTACTTCCACTACGTCCACGTTTGACATTTCGAACAGAACGCAATCGAATCATATTCGTAAAATCAATTAAGGATGGGTTCCGCTTAAGACGCAAACGCTGTCTTGCAATGCGTTTACCAACACAACCACAAAGAGGGCGAAGTTACTGCTGCAACGGCTACGGCACACTGTGTTTGTAAATAACGCTGATGCAACTTAATTTTATAACCATATCTAATCGCGTTTACAATGATAAATTACCTGCTAGGAAACGTAAGCGTTACTGGATCGACGTTAATTACATCGGAAAAGTATAACTTCCATGACTTAAGCGATGATATTAAAATAGAACTCTTTCTACAAATAGTCAAAGAAATTTAAATTGAAAAAAAAATCCGTTAAAATGCGACAGTAGGCCGTAATAAGTTTATAAGAGAAAACTGAAATAAGTGCAGAAAAGTTGCGGTTTTCGCAATTCCTGAAGTTAGTTCACCTCTGGTGAGTTGGCAAAGTTGAAAATGGGATTCACCAACCAGAATACATATAAAACCGTTGAGAAATAAATATATTAAAAAGAATAAAAAACACGACTGCCATTACAGAAAGAGAACTATTGTATTCAACACTAACTATGGTTCCAATTCGTTATTGCCGCGCG
Source organism: Micropterix aruncella (assembly GCA_944548615.1). Lineage (NCBI taxonomy): Eukaryota > Metazoa > Arthropoda > Insecta > Lepidoptera > Micropterigidae > Micropterix > Micropterix aruncella. The sequence goes on from OX155965.1 coordinate 28,109,256, forward strand.
TTATGCATGCATACAATGTATGCTTTAACGATATTGACATATTTAACCATCAGAATAGTCGATCCTTTGTTAAGGAGGTACGTGAAAAGCTGATTATCAGATCGGATTGAATTAGCATGCACAAGCACTCACAAGCACATTCGCACTACAGATACACACACCCACACACACATACATACACGCACACACACATACAAACACACACATACACACACTCACACATACACCCTCTCCATCACACAAACACACACTAACATCCATACACTCGCACCTAGCGATTTTAACTGTTACTTTTAAATTCTTTTTGGTATTATTTATTTTGTATTGTTTAGCATATTTTGTAATCCTTATATAGCAAATAATTTAAAACATCATTGGCTTTGTTACTGGTGTATATATTATGCTTATACGTATTTTTTTATGCTGTATGTTTTTAAGAAAAATAAAATAAAATAAAATAAAATTTTTCATTAATTTTATTATTTTCGTTTTACGAAATATTTTGTTTTATTTATTTATACATGTATATTTCCGGAATGTACTCAATCAGATCTGTCATTTGAAACTAACACGATATATTTATGTTAATTTATTGTCATTTTTACATTTATACAACAATTTTTTTTTATTTTTATTTATTTGTTGAGTGGGGCTTTTTTAAGGTCTTTATGAGCCTTGTAACAACACTGCGACCATTGCTGATCTATTGTGTTCGCCACCTGCTATAGTTCTGAGCTAAGCCTCGTGTCATTTAAGAACCGCAACAGGCTTTTGGCGCCAGATTGTTTTACCTCCTCAGGTTGGAAGTAATGACCACCCAAGTGGGTGTATCTTTTACGCATCAGCGGGCCACACTCGCACATGAGGTGCTGGGAAGTTTCCTCTGCCCCTTGGCAGAACCTGCACATTTTTGTGTCTCGGAGCGTGAGGTCGAACATGTGTTTGTTCAGGCCACAATGCCCCGTGAGCGCCCTCACCAGTATGCATAGATTGTTCTTATTTATCCATAAGGCCTCACGGGCCGTCTTCCGGTCGTAAGCCTTAATTAGCGCTTTGGAATGATTCAACCCTGGCGTGTTGTTCCAGTGGTTGACGGATTGTTCTAAACATAATTGTTTGAGCATTAGGTTTGCAAGGCTTTTTTTGGTACGCCACAGCAAGGTTCAGGGCCGTATAACGTTCCCTTTGCTCCCGTCTTAGCAAGTTCATCGGTTTTTTCATTTCCGGTATGTACTCAATCGGACCTGTCATTTGACACTAAACACGATATATTTATGTTAATTTATTGTCATTTGGACATTTATTATACAACTACTTACTTGATATTTACAGTCAAGGTAACCTATGATACTCAGGATGACGTAACAATTCTAACAATACCACTCACTTCTGAATCGGTTCAAGCGTTTAGTAGTTATGGTGGAATAAAGAAATAGATGAACCCTGAACACATTACACTGATTTTTTGTTTGGCAGTCGTGTCATAAATAGAAATTACTAACCATCTATTTTACTATAGAGATCGATTGTACACAAACGCTTAATGGACACAAACTGGCCGTTCCACAAGGTTTGATCATAACATTTTGAACATTATTCCACTAGGGGTCAGAGGTTTTGAAGTATCTATCTATCCTACTGAATATGAAATTATTTCAATAGGTAACAATAATTTTAAAATGTATTTGCAGAGAATTTAATTAGAGTACGTATTAATACTAATGATTAAGTAGTGGAATTAACAGAATCCTTAAACGCCAACCGCCGTCCTAATGAATAGTCCTAATCGGTTATATACCAATTATTATAGCTATTTACTTAGTGACCGGTCGTTGCGTTTGCATTATTGTTGTTCGTGTATTGCGAGGAAAACGAGTAATAATATTACATACTGGTTACAATAATATTACATGCTGGTTACAATAAGATTACATGGTGGTTACAATAATATTACATGCTGGTTACGAGTAATATTACAGGTTGGATTCCGGATGCTTTATTTTTATGAGCCAAAAACATTTCAAACTTCATATATACATGTACTTCAAACGATGTTTAGTTTTGTAATCAGAAATGTGAGACGTCCAATAATGGATGCCTATGGCAAAATGTATACAAAATGTATATAAATTTATATAAATGTAAATATAAATGTAAATGTGCGCCGCTCTATAAGAATCCGCTCTATAGTAATGCTATAGCTCTATAGTAAACCCCGCTCTATCTAAATGTAAATGTAAATTTAAATATAAATTTATATACATTTTGCCGTAGGCAAACCCGAGCTAATCGCCATTCATTTGAGGGGCTAAATCCGCTATTTGCTAAAAATCCGCTTTATTTTCATACATTTTTGAGGATCTTACCAACATGTTGTAGCGTATGGTATGGTCCTCTTCGGTGGCCGCCTTTGTTCGATACGAAGCCACCTTTAGAAGGACATTAGCGGCGTTCAGAGGCGGTAGGTAGCTGGGTCCCCGCAATTAAGCACGTGGAGCTTATCTTGAACGTGTTTCGGGCAGCTCGTCACAGAATATCCGGGAATCAACGTGCGCGTCCCGAACACTGGACATGAAAATGAAATAAGATGTGCCTTAAGAATTCTAATAGATCAACATATTTCTTGGCAATATCAAGTAAACCGAGTAAGTCGTCGGATTTTCCATGGTTTTCATGGCTTCAGCGATTTCTCCCCATATCACATAAAGAAATGATTGTGTTCACACTCTAACCGCAAATACTTGACTACGGTGATGTTTGTCATAAAGATGCCAGGGAAGTTATTCTGAATAAGCTGGAGCGTCGGCAAAATATCTTCCTCATGTATGTTTTTAACTTGCGAAAGTTCGACCACGTTAGCTGCTTTCGTGAGCAACTTCAATGGCTTCCTATTCGCGATCGAAGAAATTTGCATACGTTGTGGCTACTCTACAACATACTCAATAACCCCACTTCGCCGTCATATCTCAAGGAAAATTTCCACCCTTTGGGAGGCCACGGTCTTTCACTTCGATCAAGCCGGGATAATACACTCGCCATTCCGATACATCATTCTTCTGTTTACACGCACTCTTTTACAGTCTATTCTGCTCGTTTATGGAATCAGCTCCCTCACTCTATCAGGCATGCACATTCGTTGCACACTTTTCAAAAGTTGTTGAAGAAACATTTATTTCCACACAGCCTCTAACCAAATACCTCACCCTGTCATCTCCTTTATCCTTCCCTGGGCAACCTTAGCATAAGTTATTGGCATATATTTGTACAAGTTTATTTTAAATTTAACTTTATTACTGATGTGTGTATTGTACGATGACAATTAGGAATTAGTTTATCAAATGGTTGACTGTACGATATCGCTATAGCGATAAGTCCGCCATTTGTGCATAAATTGTCTTTTTTTATAAAACCAGTGTAATATTCATTAAGTAATGTTTTATAGCCCAATAAAGTTATTCTATTCTATTATTCTATTCTATTCCCTTCCACGTGTCGAGTGGGTGGTCAAATAGATTATCAAAATACAGTGGGTGGCCATATTAATAGGACACAGTGAATTTTGGTACTAATTTGCACACTTCAGAAACCCTAAACTCCTAAACGATATTTATTTATTAGTGTACTAGCTGACCCGTGCCCACTTCGTTGAGCGGTAAAATTAGGATAACATTATGAGTGTGGTGCGGTTTGTACTGAGTGCTATGATTTATTTCCTAACTGACAAAAAAAAGGTTACAATTTTACTGCATATGTATGTATGCAGTAAAATTGCACGCCAATTTGACTATATCGATAGTGTAGAACAGTACTGGTACATTTCAAAATCGTCCATTTTGAGGAAATGGCAATTCTATTTTTTAAAAATCATTACTAAGTCTATGTACAAAAAATTAATATGTTTTATATATCAAAATATGTGAGTTTAAGCAAGCTATTATAATTATGTTAAAGTGTCATGGCGTTTTTAGTGTTTACTGAGTTATAGCCTAAAATTCTAAATGTTCCAGTCTTATTCTAGACCAAATCATTAAAACCTAGCAGATTAATGGAATATATTGAAATGTTCCAGTCTTATTCTAGATCAAATCATTAAAACCTAGCAGATTATTGGAATATATTGAAATGTTCCAGTCTTATTCTAGATCAAATCATTAAAACATAGCAGATTAAAAGAATTTGAAACGATCCATTACTGTTTGTGAAGACTTCAACACCTCTCTTTTTGCATCGGAGGTTAAAAACGGTTGTCTTAACTTTATATTAAATTAACAAAAAGCCATTTCCAGCTATAAAACAGTATTTTATTCAATTCACAAACAATCGTCAAAAGTTTTACATTTCCATAAATTGTTATGGTAATAAAATCTTCTTATTCTATGTAGGTACATATTTTTCACATAAAATAACGTTTTAAAATAACTGAAATTCAACTTTAAAAAATCATCCTAAAATAGTTATATCTTATTTTAATTCTTATCTAATCAGACGTCTGTAGTCCTTCGTAGTAAGACCAATATACTTTCGGAATAGCATTCGACTTACAAAGTGCTAAAAGATCTTTTTGCTTTGCTGCTGAAATAGTAGGCCTAACCGTAAATTTTTTATTTAGTTCCAAAACTGGCTTGCTTCTCATTTTCTGACGTACATTTATTTTCTGCATATTTCTGTCCTCGTACGTGTATGAATATTGCAAAAATGTAGGATTTTCAGGTTCCACCGAAAATTTTCTAACATCGTTCCAAACTATTTTTTCCCCGTCCAGATTATGTGTGAAATTCTTTCCAACCAGTTTACTTAGTCTTTTTAAATCAAGAATGTCGTCAAAGTTTAGATTGATGACTTGGTATAGATTACCATTCTTCTTAGCACCAAGTACAATTGAATTCCACTGAGCTGGGATATAAATTGACCCATTTTTTAAAATACGTTTCTTTTCTTTCTCAATCATCGCATGTACACTGTCACCTTCATTTTGAGTGTGACCCACTACCAAATATTTGTGGGTTATCGATTTAATACCCAGATGTTTTATGCAGTAGAGGTATAGAGACATCAGATATTTATTTTTATTTTGTGCAGAACAGTTGTCTGTATAAAATATGACATGTTTTCCCACACAATGTTCCTTTAGGTATTTAAATATACATGTACCAACTTCGTCGCAACCCTTGTCACCCAAAGATTCATCCCACAAGTAGCAATAACCCTTTTTATTAACAATATCATATACCGTGCAATTGTAAACGTTAAGACGACTCTTATAATAGAAAAGAGATTCGTTTCCACAAGGTGTTTGCAGCACTGCTTGCAAATCAAAACATGCAACAACTCTATTTTCATTATCTTCTTTTGCCAAGGCAATATCATTTTCTTTTTCGCTTCGACTCAGTTCCTTTTGCTTCTGATGAGTATTGAAGTCTTCTTCGAGGGACTGTTTTTCTAAGCCGGTAGCATTCTTGTAGGTAGAGCACAAAGAACAAGCATCCTTTTTAGGCTCGTTAAAGGAAATATTGAATTCTGTTCGGAATATGTTTCTGTACATGCTCTCAGTCACACTAGTTAAATTTTTACTTTTACAATAAGTAATGTAGTGTCTGTATAATATTTTCAAATTAAGGTCACCATCGATGTATGTTTTTCTTTTATTTTCCCTACAATAGTGGGATTCTTTCCGTGGATATGAATTTATATGGTTCCTCACGCTTTCTTTAACCAGATCGGGTACAATTCTGCCCTTCTTATGATGTTTGCCTCTTTTGTCTCCATCCAAAATTCCTTCTGGAGATACTTTTTTAATGGTGGTGGAAAGAAAGGAGTGTCCTATGTCCAAAGTATGAGTGAACATTTTTTTGCATACTCTTATTCTTTCTGAATTGACTACAAAATGATATCCATTATTGAGAGAACGTTTGCTAGTTTCTTTGTGAAGTGAATACTTTGGTTTGATTATACTCATACATTTGTTAACAAAATCACGCTGTCTTTCCAGGTTTCCAATATTCCAAAACTGGTCAAATATTTTTTTTCGGTTTTCCATGGAGATATTTTGTGAACATTTCAACCGACATGTTTCGATGCAGCCTGCTCTCATTTTCCTTTCAGGTATAGACTTTCCAGTGACCGTCTTATAACGCTTACCTGTATTACGAAGTTTTTTTTTATTATTAGCCTTCCATTGATCAGGTTTTCTAGGTCTCTTTTTGGTTAATGGCAACTCATTATCACTCTCAGAACTAGACGAAATAATAATATTTGGCTTTCTTTTCAAACCAGGCAGTGTAGAAATTCGAAACTCTTCATTCAGAGCATCCGGCGAAAGTGGTATACTGTTGATCGAATCATCTTCTGCTTGATTAGTCAAAATATTGAGGCAATTTCTATTGTTTAGTGCTTCGTTGGAATGTTCAGTATCTGTGAAAAAGATTAAATAATGAATTTAAATAATTGCAGGACTAATCCGCCCAGAAGTTGCAACTGCAGTAAACAATAATTTTTATTATTTAAGCTTACAACTTTGTCTGAAAATTGTTTTACATACCATTTGAGATATTCCGCATATTATTTTTCGAAATCGCAGGACTAATCTGACCATAACTCGTAACTTCGATAACGGCATCCACTGTAGTATAATTTGTATTATTGAAAAATTCAGCGTTGCCTGGAAAGAAAAGAAAAATGTTATGAGTTTAAATATTTTTGACTGATGGTACTTTAGTCGTTATTTTTAAAAACAAAAATTATTTTTAAAAACTAACAGCCGTTTAACTTCACCTTAATATTTTCAAGTATCCAAAAATAGTTAAATAAATTTAAAGTATAGCTTACTTGTCCCAGTGTCATCAGTCGAAATAATTTGAATGTTCATTGGAATTTCGCACAACAATCCAGGTTCGGAATTCGTTGGATCATTTGCATTTTGTGTCCACAACAACAGTCCAGGTTCTAACTGTGTCCGCTCATCTTCAGAATTTTTTAGAGCGCTCAGCTGTATTGGAGGCTCCAAATTGATAGGTGAATGTTCCTCCGGCGCCGTAGAAATAATTTGAATGTTCATTGGAGTTTCGCACAACAATGGAGGCTCGGAATTCGTTGGATCATTTGCATTTTGTGTCCACAACAACAGTCCAGGTTCTAACTGTGTCCGCTCATCTTCAGAAATTTTTGGAACGCTCAGCTGTGTTGGAGACTCCGAATTGATAGGTGAATGTTCCTCCGGCGCCTTAGAAATAATTTGAATGTTCATTAGAGGAGCTTCGCACAACAATGCAGGCTCGGAATTCGTCGGATCATTCGTATTTTGTGTCCACAACAACAGTCCAGGTTCTGACTGTGTCCGCCCATCTTCAGAAATTTTTGGAGCGCTCAGCCGTGTTGGAGGGGCCAGAGTGATTGGTGAATGTTCCGCCGGTGGCATCATACAAAATGAAGCACCTGAAATAATTATACAAAGTTTCAAGTTCATAGCGTGAATAGTTCACGAGATAAGATCCAGTTCCAAACTGACGGACAGACACCTGGCTGATTTTCTTACATGCCAGCATACGGTGCTACGGAATCCTAAACATTATCAATATAACTTAATACTTATGTTGAATGGATTTGCACTATAAATCTTCCTAATATTGCACAATAATCGTACAAAGAAAACATCGTTGATCGATACAATCGATCAATACAAAAAAATTTGGTTACGATAAATACCTATGTAATTGAGGTTATGTGAGTGAAACTTACCCTTCTTATAATCACTTGGATAATCCATCTTGCCTTGAGCCATCTCCACCATAACCTCCGTTCTCGTCTTCGATCTTCTCATAGCTGATGTTTAGCAATTCTACAAAAATCCACGACATTCACAAAAATCTATCACCATTCACGAGAATAACCTCAAAGCTCATGTCCAGTTTAGAGATGCTTACTTTATAATCAACCACACAAACAACAATTCCTAATTTTAGTAAAGTCTTATCTCTTTCTAAATCAATATTGAAAGACAGAGAGGTGTCTTCCATTGAGCACAGGTGTCAGCAATAAAGTGGCTTTTGTTTAGACTGACAAGTACCGAGAAAAAACGTGTGACCTTGCCTGTGGCTCAGTTCAGTACCAGTACATTTCGAAATATTCCAATTCATCTTTTAAAGTTGAATGTTGTAGGGGAACATTTCTGAATGTTCCAATACAGTAATATTTTTATGTTAGCAATGCATTCAGTTATTTATCCGAACAAGCAAATTAGAGGATGTTGGAGTGGCGACTTGACTTGTCCCGATACTGTTTTAGATGAAGAAAAATATAACGAAAAATTTGGCATTCATAACTCAAAACCGCCTTTTTTTGAAATGTTCCAGTACTGTTCTACACCATCGATATTACCGTTATTTGTGAGTGTCTTCTTGTGAGTGTCTTATTTGTGAGTGTCATATCTCTTTAACCATTTATGCAGTAAGAGGAAAATTATGTTCAGTAAAAGGGAAAAGTCTTTTGTTTTAAACACTTGAGACAATAAAATTACTTATTTTGATAAGAATTCATAATTGTTGATAATATGACCAATAAACATGACCTAACGATTTAAATTATTTTTTAATACGAAAAACTACAATTTGTGACCTAAATATAAAAGTTAGACATATGCTGTCGCTGACTTTTATGTAGGCATTATTAAGCTCTACAACTTTTCTTTAGAACTCAATCATATATCTCTCATCGTTAAGGCAGCGTTCGTAAGAAACGTTTTCATTCGACCGTTTTTGCTCCGACTTAATTTGCAAATTCGACTACCACGAAAAAGTCTTTGAATTTTTTGTATTTAATATATAGCCTATGATACTCACAAATAACGTGGCTTTCTATTGGTAAAAGTATTTTCAAAATCGGTTCAGTAGATCCAGAGATTACTTCCTACAACCTCACAAACGTTACCTCTTTATAATATTAGCATAGATTAATTTCGTGTTGGGCCATCATAGTCATAAGAGATTGAACTTACCGCGTAGAATAGTGGAGTTCTCATTTTTTGTTGATAACTGCGTTTTTTCCACACACAGAGATTGATTGCGGTAAGATCCGTTGCGGTAAGAGGAGTTGGACTTCTTCCATGTCGCAGAAAATTAGTATCTTTATATCTGTCCATATTTACTCATTTATCTTGACTGTAAATCGATAAATGTCGTAAAGATTTAATTTTAATTTTGATATTATCACTGTAACACCTTCAAATCGTGCGAATACCCGTCTTCACTATTCCTTGAATAATGATCCCGGGGTCCACTCTTTACCTGCCCCAGATAAAAGAATACTCCGACCCATTTTTTCTTCGTTTCTTCTTCGCCCACGATGTCCCTGGAAGGCGCACGTCAGGTTTTATATAAGTAGTGATAAATCTACCTGGACTGGCAATGCTAAATGTGACAGGTATTATTGGACGAAATGGGAGACGTTATGCGTGTGATTGTTGGGCGGCGTTCTCAACAAATACCGAAAAACTTAACGAAGGGAAGATTGATCTTTGTAGAAAGTACCCGAAAGCCGCAGTTCAGAATATGTAGGTATACTTCGAGATGCGGGCGTATAGGAGAATTACATTATTAATGCTACCTCAGAGTATTTCGAAAACTCGCTTTTCGATTTGATACCCTTAAGGTCTCGCCAAATGCACTATGCTGGGCTGAGCCAGAATTGGATATTTGGACGGTGAACTTAGCACAACTGCAAAGTGCGGTAATTGCATTTTTTAGCAATCAAGTAATTAGATAAATATGTAGTATGTATTATTAAAATTGTTAAAAAGTAGTAACTAGTATAATAAGAAAGGTTAGATAATCATTAGATTTATGTAGGTATAATCGTTTAATATTACGCTCTAACGTATTTCTCGGTCTCGTTTGCTAGAATAATAGTCTATATGTTGGAATAATAATGATAGTAATAGTAATGGAGTACAGTAATAATAATATTATTAAAAGTAGAATTATTATAATAGCCTGTAGTAGAATAATAGTTATAGCCTAGAATAATAGCCTAGAAAAATAATTAACGATTTGGAATCATCTGTAAGGTTAATTATGTTTTGGGAAATAAATAAATAATTAAACAAAACACTAGCGTCGCGTTTTAACGTCGCGTACTTTGTATGTCACACTGAAATCGACTAGATATTGACGTACACAGAGCGTACCGCAGATCGATAACAGTCTTTGGAAAGTTTCTTTCTTGTTGAGATGTCCAGTGATTCAAGTGATTCAGATGTGGAAGAATTATTACTTTTGTTCGCTTTACCACGATCGCAGATAAAAAGAGTATGGGTACAAGACATTAATAAAAGCAGAAAGGAATTAGGAGAATATATATCACCGTTTGTGTAGGGAGCTTTCACCACATGAAGATCGTTTTTTATATACTTTCGTGTGTCACAAGATTTATTCGAAGAATTACATGAAATTCGTTGTAAACGGCAATGAAATGCACCTAACATACACAATGGGCTCGTTTGCAGTTCTTCGTGAACTAAGACCGGAAATTAGTCCATGTGACCGTTCACATGTCCACAGGGCAATACGTTAGAGCAAAATGTGATAAATCAGCGATAAATCAGATAAATTGCGCTTCACCACAACGGCTGTCACCTTTCTGCGTTAAAACTACCCACCGAAAAAAAATGGATGAATTTGCAGCCGCACCAATTGTGTTCAAAATTAATCGGATGGCTATAAGTATGACAGGTAGTTGTGGTGCGGGAAAATCGACGATCTTTCATTTCATTTTACGTTATATTATATTGCTCTGTCTCGTTCGCATGAAATAATGTTCAATATTAGTTCACGAAGAAACGCAATCGGGCTCAATATCACTAGACGGACACTACAAATTGAAATTATATAATAGTTATAATCAGTACATCGCAAACAAGACAGGTTTAGGTATGGATCCCGGCAGTGCACCTATCCTCCAATACACCTCCAAATATTCAGAGAGGTAAATCTCTCTGAATATTTGGAGGTGTCAACTACAACGGGCGAACCCGTCACCCCAGGATTTTTAACGATACTGATCGTTTTGTCTCCCGTGAGGTAAACGTAGAAGACTTGGGGACGCTACAAATCTACCATCCAATAAAGCCAACCTGCCCGCCAGAGGCCAACGCCGACCAGGCACTGGGAAAGTAACCCAGCGGGCCACCTCGCTCTTTGACTTTCATTTTTGGCGGTATGTCTCCGTCTGGATACCTCCGACCTTCCGACTCGTTACGAGCCTGAAGTCGCTTGCGCGGCTTCTACCTGTTACAACAGGTAGAGACCGCGCAAGCACAGAATTACCGCTGAACTACAGTTCACACATTCACACAGAATTACCTCTGAACTAGTTCAGCGGTAATTCTGTGGGGAGACCGATCAATTCCTCCGGGGAGACCGATCTACCGGCCGTGAGACCTAAAACGCGAGTGTTCTTCACGGGGTAGTCCCTCACTCGTGGAGGTTGCTGAATAGGAGTTGACTCGTGAGTTAAGCCGACCCTTGAAGGAATTGGATCATTAAGGCACAGACTGCACAAATCAATTCGCCACCACCTTTTTGAATAAGTGATAGCATGAGTTATGTTTCACCCTTTGGTCTATTCTATCGAGATTGCTCAGCAAGAGCCTAACTTTCTGCATTACGGACAGGCCAAGCGTAGTCAGCAATAAATCTGTCGTGTCAAACACTCCATTTTTATAGCTGTCCGACTATCGATTATCAGTGAGTTATAAAACAAGCCAGACACCCATAAAGTGTATTATAGAGTCGAAATTATAACGAGCGTCGCCGTCAGCGATTGTAGGCAATATAGCGGAGTAAATGGTGAAATATATCTTGTAGACAGGAAAAGTTGAGCAGCGTACGCAACCGGTCGTCGCGCGCCCGGCCGCGTTAGCCACAGATAAGGAAAGAAACTTGCATTCGTATGTCAGATGCGTCACGATGTATGTAGAACTGACAACGTTGGATTTGTCCAATCGCGTCGCAATGTGTGTCGCGTAGGACAACTTAATAGATCGAGAGATTGTGACACAAAAATCCAAGCCATTTGTACAAGTATGGCGACCACTCAGGAGTCAAATAGGTAATTAATAAAAATAAATTACCATAGCGTATCATAGATCATAAATCATAGATCATAGCTCGTCTGGGCGTAATCGCAGGGTAATCAATTAAACTTGTCGGATGAATTACGTGTTCCAAACGATTTGTTCCACAAAATAAAACGAAATTAATGTAGAATTTTCCGATGGCTACAATGAATTGTTACCGTGGCTATAGTGATTTATTTTATTTAAGAATTAATAAATATAAAACATTGATTTCCTTAAAAAATAACAGGAACCTTAACCTTTTGCTTATTTGGTTCTGTCACCCAACGGGGACTAGCCCGTTCTAGGGTGGACATAGCTCTAATATTACAATCAAGTTTGCTTGATTGCTTGATTGTTTACAAATGTACAAGTTTTAGTAAAAAGCCAGTAACACTAAATTGCCCTAAAACGTAGTATTCAAAATAAAAAATAAATAAAATATTAATAGTAATAAAAGAAAAAAAGATAATATAATAAATAAAATGCAATTCCATTATATAATCGGCAATAAATATAATATAAAAATCGATTAAATAATATAAATAAAGTTATATGTGAGAAAAGAAAGAAACTGTCATTAATATTTAATATAGGTTAAGTAATATAAGACTTAATACAAAAATAACTAGTCAAAAAAGTACAATTCATTGTCAAAATAATATATAACAACAAAGTCAAATAATTTTTGGTAGTTCGTTCAAGGTTAAAATATACTCAATATACGTGTTTAAAAATATGTTAGTAATTTGTGCACCTAAGTTTTATTAAACTATTATTTCTAACATTTGATGTATTGTTAGTCTGTCTGCTGTATATATTGATAATACAACACATTTTCGCGATGGCTCTCCTCTCTGAAATAAAAGATCTGAGTAGCGAATTAACGTTCGTGTCGCATCTGATATAACTATACAAACTCTTCGATTATTCTGTGTCCCGGCGGATGTGGCCCCATAAACAGCCTTCGTCTCCGTGTATAATTCCCTCGTTTATTCAGACCGCGGTGGCCGAACTAAGTGGATCATTTACCATTAGACCTAGGTCGCATTTTAAAAAATCGACTAACCTTATCTGTGGTATTGGCGGATAGAGATGTCTTGAGTGCTTGTGCGTATTTGATTGTGCTTGATGATTTTGTACCGTTTTGATAGTCGACTCAATTACGTAGGTAGAATCGCTACTATATAGTTACATTATGATGGCTGGCTTTTCGCTATAGTTCCTACTAGACCAGCGTTTTCCAAAGTGTAGTTCGCAACCCGGCACCGGACAACGAAAATAATATACAGGGTCGCAGCATTATCTCCTTGTTGTTTAAACCAATCATACTCGTAAATGATCAAATGGCTTGACAAGTCATTTATTGCAGCACGATACTTCAGCTCTTATTAAGGAACACGTGCTAGGACTGAAAACTAATCTGAAAGAATACTTTCCTCGAAATATCAGCAAAAAAGCGTGGATAAGGATCTATTTTAATTAGTACAAACGGTGGGCTTATTATTTTACGATTTCTTACAGACAACCGTTGTAACATAAAATAAATAATTAAGCAGCTTATCTCAGAGAACTTTATATACTTACATATACATATGTATACGTATATACACATACGTTCATACATATATAATATAATATATACAATAATGCCAGTGATGACATGGCACTGAGACGTGGTCGCTAACTATTGGCCTCATACACAAGCTCAAATTTACGCAACGAGCCATGGGGAGAGCAATGCTTGGAGTTACACTGCGTGATAGGATCCGAAATAAGGAAATCCGCAGAAGAACCAAGGTTACTGATATAGCTTGTAAAATTACCAACTTGAAATGGCAACGGGCAGGCCATATAGCTCGCAGAACCGACAATCGTTGAGGAAAAAAGGTTCTCGAATGACGACCACGAACCGGCAGACGCAGTGTGGAACGGCCCTCACAAGATGGACCGATGACATAGCCAAGGTAGCAGGAAGTAGGTGGATGGAGGCGGCTCAAGACCGCTCGTCATGGCATTCTATGGGGGAGGCCTATGTCCAACAGTGGATGTCTACCGGCTGTTGATGATGGTGATGATGATGATGATATACAATAATAGATACATAGATACCTTCTGCAGATAAATAATAATACCTACTTATATAAAAACGACAAATATTACACTTTAAAGTACTCAATGGACCGTCCAATCAAAAAACCAAGGGAAGGGGGGAAGGGGTGATGATTTTGAGAAAGAAAATATTTTTTCCATAACGTATTGAAGCATGGAAAAGAAGTTGCAAAGTGGATAACATGCGGAAGGTGGTTCCAAAGTCGATCAGAACGGATGATAAATTAGTAGGTGAAAAAAGAAGTCTGATGTAAAGTAATCTCTATGGTGTGGTATTGACTTGATCTGAGTGAAACGCAATGACTTCCTAACGGCTCAAATAAGTCTTTAGGTTAAGGAGGTGCTATGGGACTGTTCAGGACTTTGTAAAGGTGTGAGAGGGCATGAAACTTTCTGTGTTCGCGAATTCAAATCCTGTGAAATTTGTAGTGATATGTTTTTATGTGAATAAGTTTCTATGAGATCCGATACTTTTTTCAATCGTCTATTTATTTTATTTATTTATTATTAAAGAAAAAAACATTTTTCACGGCAGTACATTGTAAGTTTAACATTAGAGGCATACATGTATATAATAGCAAAATAGAAATCACCGCAGACCAAACTTTTTCAAATCAACGCCGCCTAACTAGGCCTAGGCCCGTACTAAGGCAAGCGTACCAAGTAGACAGTGGCTTGTGCATACTTTAGACTACTTGGTCTAAAAAATATGCTAGGTACCAAATAATATTAAAAATTAACTAATAATAATAAACACTGTAATTTGCGTGTAGTGTGATGTAACTGTAGTGTAGTGTAGTGTGATTTAAAAACTTGACTTAATTTAAAAATATGCTAGGTATCAAAAACTATTAAAGATTAACTAATAATAATAAACATTGTAATTTAGGTGTTGTGTGATGTAACTGTAGTGTGCTGAAAAAATAACATTCAATAAATTGTGAAATAATCAAATTGAATAATAATAATATAATGTCGTAATAAATACAAAAAATATAAATAATAATAATAATGAATCGAAATAAATGGAAAAATGATATCGCAATAAATAGTTAAAGAATCAAATTTAAATAATCCGAGGATACAATTATATATAAAATGTCCATGTTACAAGTTAAAATAGGTTTTGGTTTCTTTTCGAAAAACAAATAGTTTAATAATTTCGTTCCCTCTCGAACGTTTCGCATCTTGAGTGAATATATTTCTTCAAAACTTTCTGTGAATCTTACTTCTGATCGAATCTTTCACAAAAAGTGCCATGACGAGACCGCGGCTTGCCTCTGAGTAGCGACAATAAAAGCGGCAATAAATAATCGGCGGCGAAGCGCCCCGCTCCGTCGCCCGTCTCCCGTCGCCGTCGCCCGTCGCGTCGCGGCGCAATATTTCGTCGCCCGCGACATTCCGGGGTCGCAGGGCGCGTCGCCCGGGGCGATGCGGCCGTCGCGAAACTATGCAATTTGTGTCCCGAAACGTTGACAAATCGACGCGAATTAACCGGAACTGCCGGCGCGGCGGCCCGACGTGTCGCCCGTCGCCTGTCGCCCGTCGCTCGGTGCCTGTCGCCCGCCGGGCCACATCTGTCGCCCGCGCCGACGGATTGATGAACCGCAATTTCCGAGGTGGAAGTAAAAAATGGGATATTGGTACTGGAGCAACTTAGTCGCACCAGAGAACTGGCTCACCGATGAAGCCCTTCCTTTCCCTAATAATGTATGGCTTAATGATTTGGGAAATCGCAGCAAAGGCCTGTTGATTTTTACTTTCCTGGCCCACCGACCGACCAGGAGGTAAATATTTTGAACGCGCAATGAGTTTTTCGAGATGAGGAGGGAAATATCAATTTAAAGCCCCCCGAGACGATTAAGTCCATTTCCAGATTGAAGACTGTCTATGTGTCTGTGTGAGTGTGTGTGTATATTCCTTCGCGATAGCGGCCTAATGCTTAATCTGCTGAAATTTGGTATGCAGGCATCATTTGGTCATGGCAAGAGTTGAAAAGATTGTGGTTGAAATCGGTCCACTAGGGGGCGCTCTAGTCATATATATCCTCAAGATATTAGACTTAGAGACTTGAAATTTGGCACACAGATGCTAGTTGGGCTCTATTGGCTGCGTAATCAAAATAGCAAAAAAAATACAGGTTTTTAGTAAATATGTTTTTATTCTGAACTCAAGTATCTACTCATGATAGTACTGTTATGTCACTTTCAAATAATTATCATTAGAGTTAAGCTAATTTGTATTGACTTTAGAACTTGACATCTAATACCATGAGCTCATAATAGGAAATGATTTATTTCGCTAAGGTGTGACTTAGTCCCTCAAGTAAAAAATCTCAGTTTTAGGCCTTATTTACAAATAAAAGGAAAATAGCGAACTTAGGCTGATTCGATCTAAAATATTACGTTGGCCTCGGCCTTAATATTACGTTAATATTACGTTACTTCAGGCCTCGGCCCCTCAGCCGATTGACAAGTTGATGTCCCAAAAAATTTTATTAAAAATTATTAAAAAAATTGAATTATGACACTGTCTTGCCAAAAACATTAATCACTGCCAAACCATTGTACCCATAATTAAAATGAAACATATTAACGTAACAAAACATAATAAAGTAAAATAAATTAAATTAAAATAAAATTAAAACGGGCCAGTCACGCTGAATCAGTTTGTGGCCGATATCGGCCAATCGGGGCTTGAGGGGTTAAGGGTATTTAAAAACTACCGGCACATACAACGTCCTCGTGATATTTCTTGACCTGATACAAAATTCTACTACAAAATTAGGTTTATGATTTTTCCTTTCATTTAAATAATTTATAATTTTTCGGCGTAAATGCTGTAATAGCAGCTTGTATAATGATTTTTTTTGTTGCTTTACTTACGTTATGTTTCTTTTGTTTCAGGTATGTACCTACACATCTAATTGTATCTTTTACGTCAGAAGTAAAATTAGAACGACGAAGAAATTTGTCGGGTAAGATTATAGATATTATTTTATTAAATTGAAATTATTGTCGCTTTTCTTCGTAACCCTGTTGCTTAAATAATACAGGCAAATCTACAAGGAAATGTAATTAGAAGTCTTCATTCGCCTCAAAATTAGATTTGGAAAAATTGGTATAAAATATTTGTAGATGCTGCAAATTTAGTACCTACTTATAAAATTTTATATACTCCCTTAAAATACAATACAATGAATACTATAGACGGTTGTTGCCATGCTCTGCCATCGTTTAAGGAACGATTTTTTTGCAGGCATCAGAAAAATCAAAGGTATAAAATCGAAGACTATCGCGGTTGTTTGACATTATAAATAGGTTATGAACGAATTTACCGCGTGAAGTTTGTAGCACCCGACGTTTCGGTGACGTTGCAGCCGCCGTTGTCCAGGGTAAACTGAAAGAGCTGTCAATACGTTGTTTTGCGGGTAGGCCGCATACCGCCGCCGCCACTGCGTAGGTTATAACGGTGGTGGGGGGCCGGGCTCGGAGCGCGCGAATTTCGAAAATCCATCTTGCACACAACACTCACTGTATCCTGTCTTATGTCCTTGCGTTCGGCGTTCGGCGGCGGGAACGTTTTAAGAAGAGGATTCCACGTAAAAGAGAGTTTGTAACCGTCGTCTCTATTGATGTTCGGGGTTCTTCTTATTTCAATGGCTTCCCGGATCATGCGAGGAAAGTAGAATTGTTCCTTGGACAGCACAAAGGGATAGCGCATCACCGAAACGTCGGTTGCTACAAAATTCACGCGGTAAATTCGTTTATATCCTATTTATAAAATCAAAGGTATTCATACAACTGATGTAGGAATAGTGGATGAGCCGAAACCTATATTATGTTAACGAGCACCTTACAAGTATATCTGGATAAGGCAATTAATTTTACGGTAATTCCGTCTCGAATAAACAAACGGAAATTAATACATCGCTCCCCTGCCAATTTCAAGTCGATCGGAAATCAAAAGCTATTTTTCAGGCCAGAATCATAATCGTACCCAGAAGAAAGTCGGATTATTTACCAGCAACAAAGATTACATCTGAAATCGTAGAGTTTAGTGGAGCAACAGTAGCAGTAGTAGTAGTAGTAGTAGTAGTAGTAGTACAGTAGAGATGATTCCGAAAAGCAGCTAATGGAAATTGTATCTTAATATAAAATGAAATGTTTTGTTTTAATTTATGTTTGCGTCTTTGTATATGTATGTATTTATGTACTTACTTACTTTATACTTCTTTCATTTCATTGTGCATTGGAGGTTTTTTATTTTTATTTCGATTCAATGGCTCGTTGATAACTAACGCAGCCTAATAATGTCATATTTTAAATGTTGGAAACGTTCGAAATTTTTAATTATTTCGAAACGTCATCCTCCATTTATGAAACGGCCTTTGCCGATGTGATCAAAGTGTTTTATTTTAGTTTTTTCGCTTTAATTAGCCTCAATTGGAGGCATTTTGTGTTGCAAAAAGGAAATAGCTCGATTTTTGAGATATATGGATGATGAGTGATCGTTCGTCGACGGTAAAGGGACCCATAAACTAACATGCACAATCGAAAGTCGTGCACATCCGTAAGTATATCTCATTCAAACATAAGCGTTTCCCAATCCAAGCTGGGATTTCCTTCGCTGCTATTCAAGTGGCGTTTACTAATTTTATTTTACTGCGAATCATCATCCTATGAACGGATTATTTACAAAACCTTATCAAATATTTGTATTTATGTAGGTATATATTGAATATAGACAGGTACTTTACATATTTATGTATCTATTTTAATCTTTACCTGCTAAATCTTTATATCTATAATTATGAGAATATGAGAATATATCATTATTGTGCCCATGTAGGTTATTATCCTTTTATTACTAATTTACAAACTGGCACAACTTCATATCTCTTTAATTTCCAAATATTCCTATTTATGTTGTTATTCATTTTAACGAAATTTTATATAATAGGTAATACTATGTAATCAATTATAACACAGGTATCACTACAGAACAGACTGTGGGTCTAGTTGAGTTGATAAAACCCAACAAATATATACTTTTTTCGTTTTGACAAACAATGATTAAATATCTGTTGGTTTCTACACCTTAAATTAATGTTACCATTGTAAACCATAATTATGGATTTTTTCTCAATAATAATAGACAAAACGCAGGCAAACAATGCATCTGGCAGCCAATTGCGAAAACAAGTACTTAATAATATTTTTGACCGCTAGGTCCCTATTTTTTAAAATGCTGGCGTAGGCAGTCGAATGAAATAATATAAAACACCAACAAAAAACCTTGCCATTTCAGAGACTAAGATCATTATCAAAAGTGGAATGAAATCGGCATCGTCTTATGTGACATTTTAAAGGTCTAAAATATCCGTGCGTCTGTCTGAAGAGGCCTGACTCGAGTGTAAGACAGAGTCCACTTAAAACGTCGAGTGCGCGTTGTCGCCTCGGCTATCAGCTCAAATCCTGCCGCGAGGACGACATAATCTGACGTGCGCCCATCCCCAAGTCGCAGCTTAGGCCGATGTTAAGTAGCTGACAAACTGTACTCCGCTCTTTATCTCTAGACAGCTGCGGGATTGTCTCAGCCCGCGAAGGAAAAAATGCCTGAAGTGCCACTCTTGGGACTATACGAGCAAAAAACTAGAAACGAGAACGAAAGTGGCTCAAATATCTCGGATTGAATTTGCTGTTGGAACTTTACAAAAGACTAGATTGGGGATCCCAGTCACCACTGGACCCCTCCACGACGACAAAATAAGGTTGAGAACCTATGTTCTAGACTAATCTAGACAAAAAAAACCTACTTCCTCCTGATGAAAAATATCAATGGTGCTAGGACCACATTGCGAGTTTCTTCAAAATACCAGCTACCTATTTAGTAATGTACATTGTCATGAGCACAAGCCGTGCGATACAGCCAGGGGACCATTTTTTCCGTAATAAATTGATATAATGCCCATTTACGAGGTGTTAGGGCGAGGCGGTAATGGCGGCTGCCGCTCGTAATTACGAATTTACACGATGGCATAAGCGCCGCGTTATCCTCCACCGACAGCTATTTGGTGTGATTACGTCATTATAACATATTCCCTCTCCCCGCGTCACATTATATACGGAACGACTGTAAACACCCTACCATTACCTGCGACTTTGTCCCATTACCACCAATTATCGGAACGATTTATAGATTGCGTAATGCGTACGATCATGGAATACAAATTATATTATTATAAGATGTAATATCTTTGTATATGATTATACTTGTAGAGTGATGTATCGAAAGTAAAAGCATTGATTATAAAGCAGTGTTTCCCAGGTACACGAAGTTGCATCAATGGCTACTCGTGGCAATCTCTCGACTAAAAAAAACAATCAGTAAAAAACCATTACGCAAACAACAATAATTGCTGACGTATATTTTACACGATGTACCTTTGCGAGAGCGGATTTTCGGCCATGCCAAACCTAAAAACTAAACATCGTCCAAGACTTCAACTCGAAAACAAGTTTAGACTGAAGCTGAGCAAAAAGCAAGCAGATTTTTCATAGTTGTGGAAAGGAGAACATGTACATTTGTCACATTTAACTGATTTTCACCGTCATAAGAATTGTATTTTGATGGTAATAAATGTAAAAACAAAATGATTTCATTTTTATTTGTCATTCCTGCAATAGGGGGTATGCGAGTTTGAGGTCTTTCTTTAAGTCTTTTACTCATACTAGTTGAGAACCACTGTTATAGAGCATATTACATTGCTCAACGTCGTAGTACAATTTGGAAACCAGGAATTTCCTACAGTATAGATGGCACTTATTGACTAACTGCGTTAACGCATGATGAAGATGAGTGGACATGCTGTGGTCGGATCAACATTTTGTTAGTTTTAATGGTTTCGAAATCACCTAATACCCACTCCAGGTGTATAGCATTGTGAAGATTCATCTGCCTGTCAACGCTGCATCTCATATTCGTAGCAGATGCGGCTCGACGCAGTTATTTATGTATTTCACGTGTTTACCCATGCGGAGGGGCGTGTTTCGCGTTCGCCATTATTTTAAAAGTAGGCACCGCCCTCGTTGTCAACTCCGAGTTCATTGTTTAATACTCTGTGTTGGGGCAGCGAGGGGTGTAAAAGGGTCGCCTTTTGCGAGCACACATGGGGGCTGCTAAGGAGAGGATGTGTGTTGTACGTTGTTATAAGTAGTAGTATGTGACATATATACATAGTTGGAGTAAGCAGCAATGGCGGATGATGTACACGGCCCGATGGCATAGTGGTTAGGTCGCCTGATCTTACGTTGTGAGGTTTTTGTTTCCATTCCCGATTTGATTGCTGGGTCACATTTTTCCGTTGGGATAACTTTAACGGAATTTCATTTGAATTATGTCGACCGAATGCAATAACACACACATACATACACACATTTTATAATAGGGTTAATTGTAAGAGATTGTCGTAAAATAATAATCACTCCTATTTTAAACTTTCTCAATAAAGAGTGATAACAATAACGTAATAATTTAGTAGTGCGATGCATTTGTCCAACAAATCACTAGAGCAATATAGTAGTTGTTGTAGTAATACAATTACATATGTAAAATAGGACAAACGATAACAAGAGTAGAAGAAAGCAAACATTAAAGCATTATAAGAAAGTGCGTAAAAATCGAAAGATCGATGCGTTCAGTAAACGCATCGATCTTTCTGATTTTTCAAAAAAATCTGATTTCCTTAGGAGAATATTTCAACCAAATTTATAATTTGGTTGAAATATTCTTCTGAGGAAATAAGAGATACATGTATGAAACTCGCTAAATTTCAAAATTGTTGTTACTTTTTGATGATACCGCGTACAGTCCGGCATATCGGTATAGTTTTGTTTATCAGGTGACTGTAAACCGAATGAGACAGCGCACCGAAACTGAGGGGCGTCCGCGTTGTTAGTTTTATTTCCCAGTTACTGCCCTCTAGAGGGTCGTGAAATTTCCCTCCTTTATGGCAGATAACCTCTGAGAGGACGACCTCCAATATCACCGGGAAACGTGGAGGTTATTACTACTTATGTCCGGAGGAGGGTATTTCCCCTGACGACTTCGGATTTCCAGCCCTTTTCTCATTTTGATCTATAATTTATGTCCCGAACTGAGATCGTTTCGCCTTTTTTTATATTTTAGTGGCGGGACGATTGTCCCTTTGTCCGTACTTAATAGCGATGGCCAGTGGCGTGCCACACTTTTAAACGTTGAAGAAGGGTCAATTTTATCTTAAATTACTGTTTGTTCTATATTCCCATATTAGCACAAATTTCAAGACCAAAAGTTTTTGTTATAATACTAATTAGGCGGCCCTAAAATACTATTCGTTATCTTATAGACGGATTTTAAAATGTGCTCTATGCCTTTATAAAATAATGAATGGCATATTTAATTGTTCTGACCTGCTGGGCGAGATCGACACTAACAACATAATGAGAACCAGGCGCCAATTGGGCCTTTTTTGTTTGCCACGTTTTAAAATGGATGCATCTAGCAACGGAGTACTCACAAGCTGCTGTAAGCTTTTTAATACCCATTTAAATTATATCAAAAATTTTAAGAATTCCGTAAGCACTTGTAAATACTCCGTAAATTAAATCCTAATCAATGAAATAAAGTGACATCGTTTTAGCTATTTTACTAATTATTATTATTATTTTACTTATACCATGATTATTATTAATTTATATGAGTTCATAAACTGAACTCAATATTTACACATTTCTTTTTACACAATATGTCGGACATTCTAAATATCCAACCCTCACAATAACGCTTACGTACCTACACATACCCTAAACACAAGCCTCTTATGTACTAGTAAAACTTTAGGTATTATAGTTTTATTAAGTAGTTCAATGTGATTTCTGTAATTTTTATTTTATTTTATTTTTATTTTATTTCTGGAAACATACAGCGCATACAATTGACATACGTGTGCATGAAACATAATGTAGAATAAAAGAACAACATTACGCCGATAATCGTTTCCTACGAAAGTAACAGATTTCCGCATATTACACATTTGGATTTCAGCATATTACACTTAAAAATTAATTGTAATTAAACTAAGTTCATATTAAATATAAAATTAATATAGAAAACCGATGGGAGAGGTAGGGAATTGGAAGTGATTACGAAGGAGTTAGATGATGGTATGTGCATATGTATATAGATATAAATAAAGATATAGATAGGTCGTATAGTGGATATATAGATACAGATATTTATTGATGTTTATAGATATTTATAGACATATAATAAATATTTATAGATGTTTATAAATATTTGTAGTAGCTACTGATATGTTGCATGAAAAGTATATATAACTAAGTACGATAGGTATTATTAAGCTCGTTAGGAGCAATTGATTTGGATAATTCTTTAACGAACGTCGGTTGGTTGAGGTTGAAAATGCCGATGGTGGAGAAACGACGGTCGATGGATTTTTCCCGTAGTTGGTATTGGCACGAGAGACCTCAAACGTGCGTGAATTGCGAATTAATCGCGGAGGAACGAAAAAACGCAAGTTTTCAACAAGGTATGGAACATTTTATTGAACTAATATTTTTTATGAATCTGTATCTTTTTTATGTAACTATTCACTGTAATACTGTGTGATATCCTAAATAAAGAATTGAATTGAATTGAAAATATTACACGAACTGCAAAAGCAGGTCGTTTAGGTTTCACATCCTAGACTTTTTCAATGGCGGCTGAAACACTTTACCGCAGATAGGTAACGATGTCATGAAAACCTGACGTTTTGCCGTAATCATGAAAGCACCTCCTGCCATTTCAGTTGGAGATCATATCATAAAGTATTCAAATGGATATCGATGAATAAATAAGTAAATAAAAAAACACATTTTTAAAATTTTCTATAGAGCTCTAACTGCAAGAAATTCATATTTGACTCTCTGCATTTTATTTCATATATAGCATTTCAAAACATAACATTTAAAAAAAAAAAATGGTTTCTACTTTTTATCTATCAACATGATTAAATTTTTAGCTAGGAAAAATAAATAAAACAGCAAAACGATAGTGCGTTTCTGAAATTAGACGGGAGCTGCTTCCGTCTAGCTGCATGAAGAGTGAAGAAATACAAAGAAAGAAGAATTATGAGTAGGAATCGCAATTTTACTATCCTGGCTGTAACGGAGTGGAAGACCATGACTTCCTAAGTATACTATGAGTTCCTAAGTGAATTATAGTCTGGATAGACAGTGATATTATTCTTGATAGGTATTATACTCTGAATATGCATTGTTTTCAAATGCACCTTTATGCCGCGGACGCCACTGCTGATGGGTATCATAAAATTTGATGTACGATATAAAACCCAACGAGTAAGACTCGTTAACGCTGACGATTGCTTTATTTATCCGAATAAAACCGGCATAATATACGTGTAATTCTATATTTAATATTATTGTCTACCTGTAATTGCCTATTTCTCTTTTATTAATCATTAATTACTGGCGCCGATGGCAATATCGTTGAACGAGTGGTAAAACGGTAATTATTATAGCGGATGGTATTAAAAGCGCACACGAGATTGACTTCTATACTTGGTTGTCGTAAAGATGTAATTTGTGAAAAAAGGCTATTTCCTGTTTTCTGTATCGAATTTGCTGTATCCATGTATATATTTCAATTTAAATTTAAATTTATTTTCTCTAAAATATTTAAAGATTGTTGAAACTTAGCCTATACAGGGTGGTTTAAATTAACCGGCATCCTTCAAGGGGGTGAATCAGTACGAGCAGGTAGGCAACTTTAAAATTTAAAAAAAAATGTAATTTTTTTAGTTTTTTTTTTTTATTTGAATTTTGGAAGAACTTGACTGTTAATAAAAGTTTGACAAGCGTTTGAGTGCGCTGCGCCATCCAGCGGTAGGTAAAATATCGCGAATAAACAATATTGGCCACATTTTACCTACCGCTAAATGGCGCATCGTGCTCAGCTCTTTTTATACTAATTAAAAAAAACAATATTTCAAAAGAAAGCATTTTTTTTTATTTTTCCACATTTTTTTTATTGAAAGTTGCTTACTTGCTCATACTGATTCACCCTCTTCTAGGATGCCGGTTAAGGTCCCGGGTTCGATTCCCGTCTGAGTCACCATTTTCCGTTGGTATCAAATTAACGGAATTGCATTTTCAATTCTGTCGATCGAATGCAATAACAAGACACACACTTACACATATTACACGAACACATACATATAACACGTCATAGTAGGATTGGTTGTAAGAGATTGTCATATGTCAATAAACCCGCCCATTGTGACATTTTTACAATAAAGATTATAAACAAACAATTAAAATACAGTAATACATAGTAAAAAAGAAAAAAATACGATTTGAAATTAAAGATATATATAAAAAAATAGATAATAAAAAATAATACTAAAAATCACACAGGTTTCTCACTTAAATGGGGCCTTAATTAAATTAAATTTATAAACGCTGGAACGGTTTTTTAAATGTCTACTGTAAAATTTAATTTTTGCCTCAGATCACTTTTTGAAGTGAGCAATTCCATGTTGAATAATTTTATTAATACCAATGATAAGGTCAGTCCGTCGTATTGCTACTCACTTAATGGTGCGTTCGAGCATGTATCGTCCATCGACGATCGGCAGCGTGCGCTCCACAAAATTCGTGTGAATTATATGATATTAAGGAGGCGCGCTCCTTGTAATTTGTCTTTCGCCGCTCATTGTTCTGGAGTGACGCAGCTGCTTTCGCCTGTAAGCGAACGCCACCATCGCGCACTCTTCATTACGCACGAACACCAAACCAATTTATTTATGATTTTCATTCGAAGAAATCATTGGAACTATTTTATCTCGACCATAAATCAAATGACTAGATCACAACAGAGAATTATTCGACACAGCGATGACAAAATGAGCACAATTGGCAAAAGATACGAAAAAATTTCACAAAAGGGCAGCAAAAACAAAGGAAATCGATAAAATCAAACTAACAACTGTAAATAAGATAGGTCAGTAATAACCTCAGTATACAGACAGTAGCATTTCTTGGAACAAAATTGAAATCGAAACGAGTGACGTCACGAATCCTATGGGCTACCATAAATCGTTATACGATTACTAGACATTGTATCAAAAGCGTCGTCCGCGCCGACGGGTCAATTTCCATCCGGCGGCCTCCACGCAGAAGTGCGAGCCAGGGCAGGTCTCTGGTCTGCGGGCCAGTTTCCACTAGGAGTCAATCTTCGGGCGCTCCTAGAAGGTGCGGCGTCAGCCAATCGATTGTGCATTCTGTCCGCCAGCCGGAGAGTCTGGGAACAGTACTGTCTCCTATAGAGCGGGGGAAGTTGTTCACCTTACGGCAACTGCTCTTGAAACGACCAATCGGCTACCCGATTCCGGGTGAACAGCCGTGCAAAGGGTGCCGTGGTCCAAGATAGATTCGGTAGACACCGTATCATCGCTACGTAAGGAAGAGGACCGCGCAAGCGACCTCGAACCTGTAACCAGTCGGGAGACCGGAGTAATCTGGTTGCAACTAAAAGTAAGGGCGCGAGTGTCGGCCCGCTGTGTGATCAACCTGTTTATCCCGCGGTAAGGCGTTGGTCTCATACGGGCGAGTGGCGTAACTAGATAGTGGACTTTTTGTCCCCGAGACTTCTACGCTCACCACACAGGAGATGAACGATCAATATCGTTAAAACTTCCGGAGTTGACGAGTTCGTCCGTTGTAGTCGACACATCCAAGTGCCAAAGTACAATTATACAATTCAACAATGTGATGTTATTTACGTCTGAAATCCACCAACTAAACACAATTTTATCAAACGGTAACTATGCGCATATTTTAGAAAAAAAACGTTAGATAATTGATCACGGTATAATAAAAGTCGGGCACCATTACCTTTTTCCCAATACAGCATAACTCAATGAATGAACTTTTTTCCAGATCCTAATTTTAATTCAATTTAATTCTCAGCAATTTCGAAGGCTGGCCTAATAGGCGCGTAGTCCATTGGTGCGCTAATTAAATCCGATGACGGGTTATTTAAATTTGACTGTGGACTCTAGAGTGTGGACCGTTGGAGTTGGCACAGATTAACCAGAGCGTATTCACCACAGATACGACATTTCTGCGATCACATATACGAAATTCGTGCGATCATCGCGCTTGTCGGATAAAATATTTGTCTATCGACAACCATAGGGTTTACTATAAACTATTAGTCCAATGTCACTGAAATTTGCTATGCATATTTTGAGCACTTGTAACGGGTAGCAACATATATAATTTTACGACTACCAATTAATTCACACGGTAACATTTTTCGCAGGAATTCTGTCTGACCTAATTTATATCATAATCAGAATGCATGAACGTGTCTTTCGCGCTCAGCATTTTTCAAACGTTTCTTTCAATATACGAATGTACAGCCTGACGTCATTCCGAACTTTTCAACGTCAAAATTTTGGCTTTATAAACCGCATTTTTCATATATAAAACATACACTCACTCTCGATCACACCACGTTACTCATTGGTAAGCGTCTCTGCATAATTAATTAAATAGATAATAAATTGTTAAATACTAATGTTTGTATTTCTCTACTCTCTTGTCCGCGGAAGTATAAATCGACGTAAGATTGGAAGCCTGGTTTCCGCACATCATCGAAAAGAGCGACCAGGCACTCATTCCAACACACTTTTTGCTGTACCTATATCTGTCGTCGAAATTATGTTCTGTATCATTAGCGCTATCATTATTGGCGCTACAGCTCAGTGTAAGTCTTGACTTCGTCAAAAATCCTTCCATTCCACCTTATCCTGAACTTTGTTATCCAGATGTTCAGTCCAATCGCATTTTGCTGTTTAATCACAGACTCAAGCCTTTCAGTCGTCCTACTTTATGATTCCCCTCAGGTTTCCGATATAGATTGTGTTTTTAACTGATATTTTTTTTCCATCCTTTTCACATGTTCTAACCACCTAAGCCTTCAAATTTTAGGAATTTAACAACTTATTGAAAATACTCATTAATTTATTCATAATTATTTTAATATTTCCATTTTTATAATAATTTTTAAAAGCATTTTCTCTACCTCTAATTATATTGCCTACTAAATTGGTATTATTATTTTAAAATTATTTCCTCTCACTAATATACATTAAATCTATTTTTTTATATTTTAATCGATTCCAATAATTTAAATAATAATATTATTTTAATCAGTTATATGATACTTAAGCAATAATTAATTTAACATGCCGAGTACACTTAGAAAAGTATACTCTAATAAGATTTTTTTAGTTTATTGTTTGTGTTCTTATTATTATAAATAAATAAATAAATTCAAATTCAAATTCAAATTCTTTATTTACAAAAAATCATAGTATTAGTTACAAATGAATTAAACCTAACCTAACTGGATCGCACGAGACGTCCGCACTAAGGTAGGCTCAGAATCGTATAATTAAGTACTGCCTAATGCTAAATAAAAAATTTCGTTGAAGAATGCCGTGAAAAATAAAATCAAGTAAAAAATAATTTTAGTAAAAAATAAAATTTCAAATTATCTAAAAAGGTATGTGATAATAATAATAATAATAAGATATAATAATCATAAATAAATAATAATAATCATAAATATATGGTAGGTTAATAATATTGTGTTAGGAATGTTAAGTTAGATAGGAATAAAGCAAATTAATTTTTCGGTTTCTTTCCGTCCCTGGGTGATCAACCAGTGGGTTAGTCTTTTTTTGTTTATATTTATTTTTATATTAATACCTTGAGTATAAATGCCGGGTATATCCTTAGTTTTATTGAACAACGACGGTGCCAAGTAAAGAAAATGTCTCTGTGCATGGGAACTATTCAGTTTGGGCACTATGTGGTTACTCTTAGTTATCGCTCGTGTAATAATTTTATGGGTTGTGTGCTGGTGCAATTCTTTATGTTTATGATAATAGAGTATTATCGTTTTAGCAAATGTTTGCCGTACGTCAAGAACAGAGAACTCACGAAAAAGTTGCTCAGACGGGTATCTCAACGGTTTTTTGTTGACAACTCTTAACAGCGCCTTCTGAGCTTTAACAAGTGGATCGAGGTGTGATAGTGCTGCACCGCCCCAACCAAGAATCCCATATGATATAATGCTGTGAGCAAGTGCGTAATAGACAACTTTTAGTAATGGTTTCGACATTACGTTACGTAGAAGTTTAAATGGATGAATGAGTTTGCGAATTTTAGCCGCTGTGTTGTAGATATGGTAAGACCAGGTCAATCTATCGTCCAAAGTCAAGCCTAGGTATTTAATCGTGCTCACCTTGTCTAGATTAGAACAAGCACAGATAGTTGATGGACTGTCCTTACATGAGTGTACTATGAGGGATAGTCCAGCTGTTTGTTGCATTCCCTTGCTTGTTTTGGAAAACGTCATATATTTTGTTTTTTTCTACATTTAGAGATAAAAGCTTACAGTCAAGCCATTCTTTTACCCGTTTGAGACCCATTTGACAGTTTTCAAACACTCCCTGCCATGATCTGTCTCTGAAAACTAGGGCAGTGTCATCTGCAAACAAGATGGCTTTCCCCTTACACAGAGGAATCGATGATAGTCCATTTATATAAATAAGGAATAGAATTGGACCTAGTACGCTACCTTGAGGTACTCCAAATTTGATTCCTGATCTCGACCTAGACGTATCCCTTAGTTGAGTGACTTGAGATCTACCACAGAGGTAATCCTCAAACCGTCGCAAAGACGTACCGTGAATGCCTATTAATTGAAGTTTTGTAAGCAAAAGACGATGGGAGACAGTATCAAATGCTTTAGCCAGATCTAAGAATACTGTTACACATTTTTCTCCATCGTCTAATGCCTTAACTATTTCTCCAGTGACGGCTGCAATCGCGTCTTGGGTGCCTCTCGCTGATCGGAATCCAAACTGCATAGGCGTAAGGACGTCGTTGTCCTCAAGGAATGCTAACAGACGTTGCTTGACTACGTTTTCAAAGATTTTAGATAGGCAATTTAGAAGACTAATAGGACGATAGCAACCACAATCGTCCCTGGCACCACCTTTGAATATTGGACAGATAACAGCTTGCTTCAAATGTGCAGGAAAACATCCAGTTGAGAGGCTTAGGTTAACTAAGTGACAGATTGGTATAACTAAAACTCTCTTGTTGGCCTTTATAATCTGGGAGGTAATACAGTCGGTACCTCTAGATTTAGTGGATTTCATGTTCACTGTTATTTTAGTAATTTCATCTACGGTAGCGATTGATAGGGATAACTGTCGTGTTAAAGTTGTATTTGTGTTTATCAAAAAATCTGACAGGTCCGATTCACTGACTTTATTGTCAGTTAGTATTCTATTTGCCAAAGTTTCACCTATTCCCGAAAAATAATCATTAAAATAATCAGCTAAAGTCCGTCTGTTGAGATCGTTGGCGGTTATTGTGAGTCCATGGACCTTTAATTGTCTTATATCCGTGGAGTTAATATTTTTACCGTAAGCAATGTCCTTAACAATCTGCCAAGTCTTCCTCGCGTCAGATGATACTTCCTTTAGTTTAACTCGATAGTACGTATTTTTTGTTCTATTAATGATTATTTTCAATACATTTCTGTACCGGATATACTCATGTTGCAAGAGACTATTTCCAGGATCAGATTTAAACTTTCGATGTAGTTTGTCCCTCTTTCTAATGCTTATAAGTAAGCCATTGGTAATCCATGGTTTTAATTTCTTTTTATTATGGGAGATGCTTATCGTTTTAGTGTTTTTCTTAATTAATGCCTCAAGAGTTTGAACAAAAAAGTCAGTAGCCACATTCACATCATTCATTGCGTACATGTCCTTCCATTCAATCTGATCAATATCAGTCGACAGACTCTTGTTATCTAAGGAGGTTATGGTTTTAAGTGGAATTGTTTTATGTAAATGACTACTTAAACTGGCAGATAAGATTGTTGGGTAGTGATCTGTTAATTGACTATCGCAGACGATCCCTATGACATTTTTATGAATTGATGTAAAAATATGGTCTAAACAAGAGTTACATCTGGTGACCTTATTGATGGCCGATTCCAAATTATATTCAGCTAGATGGCATATATACTCATTCACCTGACTGTCGGTATTATGAAGAATATTAATATTTAGATCACCTCCCATTATGTACCTATAGTCCTGATTCTTGTATTTATCCAGTAGTTCGATGAGGGAAGTAAGGAATGGCTTGATATTTCGGCTTGAAGGCGACCTATATATTCCTAAGATTGCTATGCTGTTGTTTATAATAACTTGAAGACAGTTGGCATCTATTAACCTAGGTTCAATAGAAGTGTAGGATAACGACTGCTTAATAAATATTGAAACACCGTCATTTTGCTTTCTGTTATTACAAGTATAAATGACATCATAGCCATTTATTGTATGATGGGGTTCATTGTCCTTCAGCCAGCATTCGCTAAGTATTATCAAATCAAACTCAACTTCTATCGTAGAGAGTAAAATCAGCAGGTTATCAAAGTTTTTGTTGAGACTCCTAATGTTACAGCTAAATATGTTCAGGCTATTTAATCCATCATACATTATAGACTTACATTTCGATGCCGGAAGTTGCAAAATCGTAATGGTTTGGAAGGTTAGTAAATCATCTACATTAGCCGTGCCTGTTAACAAAAAACATCTGTAGTGAGAAGCATAAATGACTCAATCTGGTTTTAGAAATAGTTTTCCGATAACTCAAATAGGTATGATATCCAAATAAAAATCTAATGTTAATCTTACATCCTATAGCTTTTGCTGTAATAATTGTTTTTTTAGCAGGTACAATAATAACTTTAAAGACTTTAACAAATAACAATATAGTCATAGTACCCATCATAAAGATAAAAAGTAAGTTAGTAATCCAAAAAATAAGGTTATGAAAAAATATATAATTGGCAGTTATTATACTGATCATAATTCCCATAAATAATCCATAATATAAATTAAAATGCAAAAATAAATTGTTACAGTATAGACTACGATTTGTAATCATTGCAATAATCAGAACTACGGTTATAAAATTAAAGTATACATTGAATTGTAGGGTAAAATATAGACATACAATAAATATAGACATACATTAAATTTAAATTTATTTATCTTATATTATATTAGAGTTTGTGTATTTATATTAAATGATAGTTAATCAGTTGATTGTATAACTGCAATTGCATTATTTGCAGAAAAAAAAAAGTTTTCTTTATTTTAATATCTAGTACAACACTGATAATAGCCTGTATTAGTCCAACCCATTTTAACATTAAGATTTCATTTTGTGTCAAGGGAAATATTCAATTTAAGAAAAATGCCGACGATATTCTTATTAGGAACCCAATTTATTCTATTAGGGACTTTGACAGTATTGAATTTTCTAAACCTTCGTGATTACTTTTTTGTGTTTTCTTTTTGACTATGTACATTAGTAAATTAAATAATTTTGATAATCGGAGATGGATTATTATATTAAAATTTGTTTCGACTATTTCTATAGTGCTATTTTTATTGTTGTAATTTTATATCTGTAATATTTCTAATTTGACTCTTTTATGACATCTATTCGTTTTTCAATGTTGACTATCTGTATTTTTCATTTTTAACTAGCTACTTAGCAGCTCAGGTATTTTAGCACCTCAAACTATTTTAAAAAGATTTTTGTTATAAATTTAAATATTAAATATTTTTACAATTTAATAAAAAATAACAATCTGTACAACATTGAATTAAGGTAATGAATGAATTGGTACAAAAATTAATTAGGTTAACTACATAATTTATATATTTATATATATCACATAATATTGTAAATTCAATTTGACTATACCATGAGTAGGGATTCCTACCAACTGGTTTATATTATAAATTCAAAATTATAATAATTTAAAAAAATATTTATGTAAATGACCGCCAACAAACCACCCGAGCATGATATCTTTAAAGCATACATCTTTGCATTAACTGAATTTCGACTCTTCTTTCAGACGACCTGTGAAATCGACTGCCGTATCTGTATATCAGTACACACCTGATCTATAATCTGTGCCGTGGGTTGGCTGAGCACTACTGGGCAGCCCATTACCCATTACGCGGGCCAATGGTGGCGTATCGCTTGCTCCCGCAATTAAAATAATTCAAGCCCAGGCTGCAGAAGGTTAAGCTCGGAGGCCTCGCATAATAAGAGGTTATTATCAACGGCCACTTTGTTTAATTTCAATAATTGAACGCACAAAAAGCTGCCGTCTTTTCAAAAGCAAACGTCACTCGATTCCCACTGCATATACTGCCAGTCGTAGGCGAAGGGGCCACTTATAACTATTATTCATTTGAAATTGATGCCGTTTCTCTGACGAGTCACCGCGCAATTGCTTGCGATGAAGATATTAAATTTTATCGCACCGTTATTCTCAGTATGATCTCCAGTTAATTAATCATTTCATATGATTTAATATTTGAAAGTATATTATATGTAGCAGCGAATATGACTGGTCGAGTTAGGTAGAACCAGAGAGAGAGAGAGAAAGATAGCAAGAACAAGATGATAATAGAAAGTACATTGAATAATGACAACGCGCGCAACACGCGGGGGTATTCTGGTCTAGGAATTTGAAGTAATCGTTTTTTTCCTTGCATATTTTCAAAGTTTAGACCTTTAGGAATATATCCTCTGAAGCATTTTTCAAAATTCGAATTATTTTCGGAGTTACAGCGACTTTTGTGACTGGCAAATAAACCGATCGTGTCGGAACGAATCGATCAATATACCCTCGTACTATAATGTAAACCCCGACTTCTTGATTATGAAGCTAGTAAGAACATCAGAAAATGTTAATTTTGAAGTGGAACCAAATGTGAGAATTAAGTACCATTATCCGAGTTACGCTCTCGAAACTTTGTCTCAAACTTTAAACGTTTTTTTCTTGAAACTACTTTTTGCAACCTAGTTGACATGATATCTCGAGTTCTTCTTAAATGTTTTTTTTTTTAAATTGGTGGAAATCATTTTTGATTACACCTCTATATCCGGTAGCATGGATTTTGAAAAAAAAATGTAAAAATAAAAAACAGTGGCATTTTTTTTTAAGTTGTCACCATTTTTCGGAAAAAAGAATATCTTTCTTTCTATGGTCCGGCCCATAGTAACGTCCTTACAAATCAAGATTTTTTTTATTTTTCTTTGTTTCATAGCACTACAAGGGTTGTAAACATGTCAACCAGGACGCACCTTTTTTTACCCCCCCCCCTCCCTTAACCAGCCTTTAACTCTTTGAATTTTTGTTTTTTTTTGTTAGTGATTTTTCTTGAAACGTCAATGATTATTTTGAAAGAAAAGGAATTATAAAAATGTTTTAATTTGTTTTTATCCTTTTCGGTAAAACGCCTAAAATGTAGGCCTCTAGACCAGAATACCCCCTTAATGTTTGAAAGTATATTATATGTAGCAGCGAATATGACTGGTCGAGTTAGGTAGAGCCAGAGAGAGAGAGAGAAAGATAGCAAGAACAAGATGGTCATGATAATTTTAAATGACTATTATAGGTATGTGAGCGTCATATCAATATGTAATTGATTTATATATTATTTTATATATGATTTGTATATTATTTTAGTTTTTATTTTATTTATTTTGGTTTTATTATTATTTTCGTATAAATATATGTATGTGTATCTGTGCATACATGGATATATATTTTATCTAGAGATGTATATAAGTATCTATCCATATTTGTATATGCGTAAATATTTCTAGTTTTAAAAATAAGTACTAATTATGGATTAAGTTGACAGTGCACACCTAATATCATCATTAAAAGTCTGCCTTAGAACAGGCCTAGGCCTAGTTAGGCGACTGTGTCAATCATAAAAATAATGTCGCATCAATTTCTTGCTAACATCTTAATCAAATATGACATTAACTTTTTACTAAATGTGTTACTACTAAATAAATAAATAAATAAATAAATAAATAGAAAGTACCTTGAATAATGACAATGCACGCAACACTTCATCAATAAATACACTTTAATCACTGGCAATTCTAAGAATTGACGGATTGCGATAAAAAGGTCAAATTCATAATATTATGACGTTCCATGTTGGTGTAAATGCCCTGGCGTGCTAGTCGATGACAAGGTCCGTGAAGAAGTCCAGAGATTTATCTTTGAGTCCGTTATATATCGATGTTTTGGAGAGAGAGTAGAGAGAGCACATAAGTGAATATTTGATCATGTTTATTAGATGTTACATTTTACATAGAAACACCGACTTACCCTTTTGAGTATGTGACAGAACATAAATTTATTAGGTAACAATTATATCAAGCGTTCCAATTATATCAATTATATCAATATTATACCAGCCTTCTTTATATCAAAATATTTCAACTTTAATAGAATATTTCAACGTCAATATGAAGACTAATTTGCGTCAATACAATACTGCAAATTATGAAAGACGCGTGAAAGACGCGATTTAAATAATTATTTGATGACTATTGAATATTAGTCATGAATATATGGAAATGAAATTACATTTTCATACTAGAATCGATATCACGTCATGCTGTATGTACACTTTTTTATTTTGTGGTATACGCCACAGTGGTATGCCATGATTGTATTCATCAAACTGGTAATATTCGGTTTGGAAAATAAAAACAGATATTTTAAATTACTTGGAACTATATGTAAACCCACATGCAGGCTCTTCAAGCCAAATAAAAAAACAGATAAACAAATGAACTTGAACATTATCCCTACCTATGGAAAAAAATTGGACAAAAACAGTGGCAAAATCAAACAACGAGCGCGCCAAACAATTTAATAAATAAATAATTCTCAAAGAATTTCTTACGCCTTTTATTCAAACATCCCAAACGACAAATCTGGTATTATGCAAATAACACCGTAAAACACAAATAAGTATTTCCATATTCGAATAGTTTTAATTTTTCATTACATTAAATATCTAAAATATGTTTTTTCTTCTTTTTCAGGTAAGTTATCTGCCAATCTTCAATTAAGGAGAATTGTCTACATAAACATATATATATATACAAAACGAAGAAACGGTAAGTAAAATGGGGATTTTCAGGGTTTACGAGCTTAATGTTATTTCTCTGATTTTCCAAACTTTACTATGCTTCGGAGTGCCGAATCTCAATGCCTTCAATAGTCGGACGCCAGGAAATGCAGATTCATGCCGAATTATAACCCCTTAAGTACTAAGGTTGTAGTGGCTCTTTCTCCGGCCTTTACGGCCGTCTTGGGCGAAAGGCCGTAAATGGCCGATACGACCTTCCATCGGATCGGAGTGTAATTCTTCCCGCGGGTTTGCAGAGCACAGTGTATCATAAATGATTTTCTTTAACAATTTTCTAATTTAGGTATAATTTGGGTTCCTAATTTTTTAATTCACTGTCAGTCTTGGCCTTGTGAAACTATAGTTGCATCAGTTTGCATTAATCTAAACTAACAATAAAGCTGAATAGTTTGTTTAAACGCGCTAATCTCTGAAACTACCTGTTGGATTAGAAATCTTGTTTGCATTTGATAGCCCAATTATTGAGGAAGGTTATATAACATCACGTTACGACCCTTAGCAGTCCGGCAAAAAGAACGATAAGCGAAAACGAAGTGTTAGCGTGCGCGAGGCTGTTATCTCCTTATTCGTCAATATAGCAACACAAGTATTTGTGGACCTTTTCTAATTTTAGGTCATTACTTATTAGGTCTAGGTTAACCAACTGTGTTTTGGCGATGATCATACACTTGGTTTTCTTGACGTTAATATTGAGACCGTATTTAGTGCTCACCGATTGAACCCTGTCCAAAAACACTTAAAGATCTTTTGTATTAGAAGCAAGCAAAATAGTATCATCTGCATTCTGATACTGTTG
The DNA here is from genome assembly GCA_944548615.1 of Micropterix aruncella. Classification (NCBI taxonomy): domain Eukaryota; kingdom Metazoa; phylum Arthropoda; class Insecta; order Lepidoptera; family Micropterigidae; genus Micropterix; species Micropterix aruncella. Next base: position 28,146,483 of record OX155965.1, read on the forward strand.
ATAGCTTTCCCGTTTACTATTATACCTAATTCTTGGTCGTCAAGGGCTTCTTGAAAGATGTACTCAAAGTATATTATATTGAACAGTCTTGCCGAACGTATATCAAAATATCTACATCGTCCGTGACTCTATTTTATGGTCTTACATTTGCCATTTGGTTCCATTACAAGTTCTTGACAAACCGTATGTCCTCGAGACTTATCGCTTCGGTATGTCTATCGCTTCGGTATGTCGATAAGTCGAGACTTATCGCCTTCGGTATGTCTATTAACTTCGCATCTATTAGTTTTCTTCTTAGGGTGCCTTTCCAACTAGTGAAGGTTGGCAGTCAGCTTTGCATAGGTACTTCTTTTTGACCTTCTCCAGGCAAAACAATTCGGCGACACTCGTAATCCCTCTCCAGTCTTGAATGTTCCGCAACCAAGATTTTCGTCTACGACCTGGTCCTCTACCCTGCAACTTTTCCCGTCATAATGAGTTGCAGGAGTTCGTATCTGTCGTACCTAAACATATGGTATGCATCTTTGCGCTGTTCGATGGTCTGCCATAGCTTCCGTATTTGGGCTACACGCCGTAGAACTTCCTCATTGGTGACTTTCTGAGTCCAAGATATCGACATTATTCGTCTGTATGCCCACATCTCGAATGCTTCTATACGTTTCCTGATATCTTCCTTAATAGTCCAGGCCTAACATCCGTATAGAAGTGTCGGCCAGAGGTAGCACTAGAGAAGACGTATACGAACTAATATTTCAGGCTTCAATTGCAAAGGACCTTTTTTATTTTTTCAAAGACGCTGCGTGCAATTTTGATGTGTTTTGATCTCCAATTCACTGTTCCAGTTTTGTGTAAGATGCCAAAGTATTTATATTTATCAACTTGTTCATGTTTTTGGTCCGACACAAATATGCTAGGTTGGCTATTGGGATTATTAGAAATGACCATAGACTTAGTATTGGGTATATTCATCCTGAGACCAGCTTTGACACTACACTTATTAACTCGGCCAACAATCTCTTGTAGCTTGGCTTCCGCAGTGGATATGAGATCTAACAGTTAAATTAATCCGTAGATCTAACAGTTAAACGCTCTAATACATTTTAACCGCTGCGTTGGTGCAAGTCACCCAATCCCTTCCGAAAGCCGGACTGGTTGAACATACTGTTCAAACATACTGTGACCACATGTTTCTGCAGAACTTGACTCATCATCCTCGTGGCTCGTATGACCCGTGGTTCCACTGTGCGCCGCTAGGGCAGCAGGCGCGGCTGAGGCGATAAAGGACGGCGGGCCGGACGAGGCGGAGACCCTCGTAAAAAGCACAATTACGCGTATCAATGCGATGCGTTACGATACGGAACGCGAAAAGGGGTTGCGGGTCGGCCGTGCTACATGAGTTTTCTTTTTGTAACACACTCGGCACGGAGTGGCTTAATAACATTCGGGAGTACAGTTTTTATGCATGCCTATACTGTACGAAAATATACACATAAGTAATACGAGGGGCGTTGAAAAATCGGTTGTGTCATCCCAAGACTTTTCCCGGCAAGTAGCCAAGTACTAATTTTATCTGAATATTAATTTCATACGAAAAATAGATTTTCGGTCAGCGGACGAACCCTGTTGAATTTCGTTCTATCTATTGTCCATTGACCTAGAAACGAACCTCGCCGCTCGAGACATTAATATTTCATTAAAATGTATGGCGGAATTTAAATAATATTTGTGTAGCTATTATATGAGATATCCCAACCAAAATTTCACAGTGTAGTTTCGGTCTAACAAGGCATATTTGCCGTATCAGGCCATAGAATGCCGGGGTACGGATGGCAGGCCAGATTCCGGGACACCTGGCGCTGGCGTACTAGGAAAGGTGTAATTTTAATTAGTACCCCTAAAGTGTTTTGGAAAATCTGAAAATTCATCAGTAGACAGTGGATACAATAAAGAACTCGAAACATATGGTCAGACTGCTTCATAATCAAACGCGTGGTGTCAGCATCTCCATACATTTCACGCATCGATCTATGACGCATCGGTCTGCTGTGCTGCGCAATATAATGGTCGCAAATAGTCGCAATGGCGCAATATAATGTTATGGAGATGTTGACGCCACGCGTTCGGTTATGAAGCCATATGTTTCGAGTTCTTTATTGTATCTACTGTCTACTGATAAATTGTAAGATTTTCCAAAACCCTTTAAGGGTAGTAACTAAAAACACATCTTTCCTATTACGCCAGCGTACGCCAGCACCAGGTGTCCCGGAATCTGGCCTGCTGACTGTATCCCGACATTCTATGACCAAAATACTGTCTGATCTGAAAGGATCGGCTTTTCCAAAACTCTTGCATTTTTTGTCGCTGGCTCCCCAACTACATGCGTTTGGGCCCTATCGTGGAGAAATACGCCCATATTCAGAATGTTTTGTCACACTTGGAATGCTGTGTCACATCCGGTATGTTGTTACATTCGGCATGTTGTGTCACATTCGGCATATTGAGTCACATTCGTTATGTTGTGTCGCATTCGGCATAATATTGGGTCACATTCGGCATGTTGTGTAACGTGCGGCATGTTGTGTCATATTCGGCATGTTCTGTGACATTCGGCATGTTGTGTCATATTCGGCATGTTGTATCACATTCGGCATGGAGCGGTTTAATTAATAATATTCGGTAGTAAAGCTTACATGCATATATATATAATGGGCGAAAATAAACACATTAATGCAGTATTTAATCATTTCAACATTTTAAATTCCTGATTATAATTTCGGTCTCCTCGACAGCGACCGTTTTTTTCTTTAAGACAATCCGCTCGGATTAGCTAAATAATATGCTAATAACATCCAAACGGAGTTATTCCACCTTCCGCAGGTTAGTACTAATTATGCACAAAACTGTTTCATGTATAGGGTATGTAAAATTTGTAATACGCAGCTCGGCGATATTGACGTATTCAATACGTCATCATTCGCTCTTAAGAAAGCAATTATTAATGATGGTATTGATTTATCATTGTAATCGCAATATATAATATATTATAAATAATATTTATTCAAGAATATCTTTAAATAATATGTATGTCTATATTATGGAACGTGTATTTAGGTACATAAAATTTTATTTACCTTTATGACTCCTTTCTTCCCAGTTCCCACCTGTCCCTATGAGTGTTAGTTAATTCTTCAAAAAAAAAAATATTGTTGTGTTTAAATTATGAATGTTTAAGTAGAAACATGTAATTAGCTTTATTTTTTTAACTTAATAATTCTGTAACAAATTTATTGTAACAGCTGTATGTTTCCTTAAAAAATAATAATTAAAAAAAAAACATTCGGTAGTTGGAGCTTTCATGCGTATTTGCATTTAATTTAATTTTAATCTTATGATTTTCAAATGTACAACGTTTTATCTATTAATATAATGAAACAATGATTGGTTTATATCAAATGTATATTTCTACATGTACAAAATAGATACGGTAACTTAAATTTTGTTCTACAATTTTGCCAGTAAGGCGTATAAGAAATGTAAATTAAATTGAAGTGTCAATACATTCGTCACTCGAAAGTACATTTTTAATCGAATGCAAAAACAAAATGCAAATTTGTCATTAATATTTTGAATTTAGTAAAATTAAAAAAAGTATATTTATACGTAATAACTTAAAAATCGTCTGAATAATAGTCTAATGTACATTTATCCAAAATAATCCAAGAAGAAATAATTAAAATGGAGTTATAACAATCTGATATTACTTACACCGAAACAGAAATATATACATGAATAAACATAGTTTAGCAATTACTTAATAAATAACTAAATAAATAAATGCATGTAGCACTTATATAGATATTTTTGACATCATCTACATATGTCCTAAAGAACATTATTTGTTGAAAGGTGGTTAGCTTATTTCTGGACTTTTAAATTATAATATACAACTTTGTTTGACGACACTACTCTCGATGATTGGCGATGTGAATGTGAATCAAAGTTTTCCCATAAATTATTTGAAATCACCTAAATTATTTTTTTTTATTAGCCCTAAACGGCACATGTATAGATATATATTTTCCTTGTATATAATATTTATGTATGTAATCTATTATATATAACTCATTATTATATTAGTGTTTGTATATTCACAGAAATATACATTTCCAAAGTTTGCAAATTACTACGCACTCTGCGGCTGAAACATGAATGTTTACGTGATTATCCTAAATAATATCAGTAAGAAATGTCATATTTATGCAAAGTGTTTGTTTTATGTGAAGAATATTAATTATTAATATGTTTACCATAAATCCGCGGGTAAATAACGGATTCACCGATGTAATCGATGTGTCTACCTAATCGCAAAGCAACAAAAAATCATTCCCGCTTATACGATTTTCAAATATGTGCCTCATTACACCTTCTCAATGTGTAACTAATAGCATAACGAATGCGCTGTCAAATCTATGATGAATCGAAGCGCTTAACTAAGCAGATAAACGATAATAGATAGATACCCATGGCCATGCTTGTACATGACAAATTACAAATGTGTTCACGGGCCAAAGCAGATTAAACGCGCGCATGGACAATCCATAAGTCTGTAATCCCGTATAGAAATGTGAGTGTGGAGTTATTATTCTCATCATTTCTTAGATATGCGATTCAATACACGTAGGAAGGTATTATGATATTAAAGAATCTAACAGAATATAGTACCTACTAGCGGTAAAGGCTGATTCGAGATGTACGTTTGGAGCTCCACAAGGCTCTGTGCTATCGCCTGTGTTCTTCACTATTTACACATCAAATATTATGTTGAATAATATACAATACTATGGCGCACGGGTTCCCAAGTGTATCCCGCGGCATCCTAAGGTGCCGACTAGAGAAATCAGGGGTGCCACGAGGGGTCCATGATATCTAATCTAATGTGGTTCTAAGCAAGTGGAAAAGTGTCAAACGTTTTGTTTATACACATGGTGGGCTTATTGTCAAGTGACAATATCTTACGGCCATACCAGCAGGATTTTGGATTAGGTTATAGTAACTAGATGTGTATGTAAGCAAAAAATATATAAAGGTGTGATATTAGTACAGTAGTGATCATAATAAACAGGTACAGTTACAATAAAAATAAGACAGAAATTAATAATACATGTCAAATCGAAGACTATCGCGGTTGTTTGACATTATAAATAGGATAGAAACGAATTAACCGCGTGAAATTTGTAGCACCCGATGTTTCGGTGACGTTGCAGCAGTCGTTGTCCAGGGTAGACTGAAAGAGCTGTCAATCCGTTGTTTTGCGGGTAGGCCGTATACCGCTGCCGTCACTGCGTAGGTTATAACGGTGGTGGGGGGCCGGGCTCGGAGCGAGGGAATTTCGAAAATCCGTCTTGCACACAACACTCACTGTATCCTGTACTACGTCCTTGCGTTCGGCGTTCGGCGGCGGGAACATTTTAAGAATAGGGTTCCACGTAGAAGAAAGTTTGTAACTTTCGTCTCTATCGAAGTTTGGATCATGCGAGGGAAGTAGAATTGGTCCTTGGATAGTACAATGGGGTTTTGAAACTGCATCCAGTGGTTACTGCCGCTATCCAGCCGAGTTTTCTCGCTGAGCGTTTTTAACAGCTTTGTGTTCTGTCAGTCGCGTGGCTATAAGCCGTTTCGTTTATCCAACGTAGGCTAAACCGCAGCTGCATTCGACTTTATACACACCCGGGGTTTGCAGTGGTATGCGGCCTACCGGAAAACCAACGGATTGACAGCTCTTTCAGTCTACCCTGGTCAACGGCGGCTGCAACGTCACCGAAACATCGAGTACTGCAAATTTTACGCGGTAAATTCGTTTCTATCCTATTTATAAATACATATCAATTTAATATCTAAGAGAGGGATAAGATACAAGAACAACCTAGGAGACGACTGGGGGGGGGGGATTTCTACATTAAATAAATGTATCTTAATAGATTTTTTAAACCCGTTTAGATTTTGCCTCAGGGGCAATTTTGCAACAGGGTCCAATTGCCTCAATTTGCCTCAAGGGCAAAGCCACAGAGTTACATATTCGGGCCGACTGCACTGCAAAATACTTGGACATGAAAATTTATGAATCCCAAAAGTGGCATGAAAGGGAACAAACGGAAATGAAGCAAATACGACGACAGGTATTCTGCTTTACTTCTGAAGTCAACGAACAGAGAGCACAGTGTGTGATCTGTTCCGGAAGTTCTATCATCCGAGAGCATCCATGAACACAAGTAAGTTAAGGCAGCAGCTTGAAAAACGCATCCCAACATGCTCGACAAACCTCGTGAGTACTTTAGCAGAAAAATGGAAGATGTGCACCAACAAAAAATATTTTTCTAACATGCGTCAGTACCAAATAATTCCTTTTAAGCATCAATTCAAGGTGGTATATAGATAAACTAAGAGCAAATATCCCTACACTATTGCTAAGGAACTAATTCTACTGACAGCTGAGGACGTAACTAGTATGAGGATCGGAGAAAATGCAAGGAAACTCCTTTCGAAGATCTGTGAGGGACCACCCCTCACAAGACTCCAAATTATTCGATGTGAGGTGGTGGTGTCAACTTACGAGTTATCTCCGTATTTAAAGGCGGTTTTGATGAAGCAGAAGATATTTATTGATTAAATCGATTGAATAATGCCAGTTATAACGCTTGCCGAACGGGCTATGTAATCGCGGATGTAGTGACTCGCGGGCCGAATGACTGAATTAGTGAATAAATGCTTTGGTTGCTTTTTGGCCGGTTTATATAGGCCGTGAAATGATGCAATTTGAAATATTCTGAGTAAAAGTATTGTTTCATCGTGCTGATTCATAGCTGCACGAGTCAAAATAATAGCTGAATTGTGTCAGTGGATTTCACTGGAAATCGATGCATTTGTTGATCGTATGTAGTGGACTTAAGGTCCGTTACAGATCCCTCTGTCGAAAAACATCATCAATTGAAGAATCTAGCACGAGGCTTAGGATCTCAACGATTAGTTGTTAGAAAAAATGAGCTCTGACTAACACACAGTTTTTAAAAACATTTTTATTAGTACACGTTGTATAAAGCAGTTCAATAAATATAATAGATATTTTAAGTATTGTCTCGTTACGTTTCTTCAAGTCTACGTCTTCGTAGTTGTCTCTACTAATATGACGATTTGAATCGTGCGTTCTACAATTTTAACCTTTTTTTGCATGACTATCAATTTTTACTAGTAACACGAGTTATATAATTGTCAAGTTTCCTCTATTTTAGGTTAGAGTATAGTTTTTAATTATTTAAATAAAGGAAATTAATGCTAAAATTAGTAATATTACTTTGTAAGAAACGATTATTTAAAACATTATATTTCAAAAATATTAATACCCTCGATAGCGAAAGTAAATCTTGATAATTGGATCAAAATAAATGCATTTTTGGATTAGGCTGATATTATTGATATGCTATTAGATTGCTCAACTTCGTAGTACATTTTGTCAACCCTTTTGGCAACATTTTGACAACAATAATAATGCCATCTATCGCATTTTATATAGGTTTATTAAATGGTCGGAGATATAGAATACCATCTATTAGTCTATCTGGACATTAAAATGCATAATTACTACGTATTGAAACCTGGATAACAAATCAAAAATTGACGTCTTTATGTAAATAATAATAAAATAGTAAGAGTAACAGTAAGAGCTATGATTAAAAATTTCATTTGTTATTATATTATTATTTTATTTCATCATATATTTATTTATAAATTCATCATCTGTTATTTATTGAACATACGAGAATTTTAATAAATTTTTGGAATTAAATCCTACCTCTCGAATCGCAGTACTGCATTATACTCTAAATAGGCAATGCTGATAAAAAGGTAATTAAAATAAAGGTTAAGTAATAAAATGAAATATTTCAATTAAGTTTAGAAGTTCTAGAGGTTATTGTCTATATACGCTGGCGTTTTCAGTTTAGCGTCCGCTCGTGAAGCCATATCAGCTAAGGCGATAGCTCGTCGATTACTTGACCTGCTTAAGGGTGCGTATCTAACAGAATATTCTTCATTCAAAAATTCAAACTTATGTTAAGAGTTTAGTGCTCAACACAATCATCATCAGCATATCTCAAACGGAGGATAAACAGTCCGTTTCAGCAATTATTATTTAATGATCAATTAACCTGTTCCTAATTACCAATCGCGATCAGCCAAATCGCCTGTCGAACATGGGGCAGTCATTGTGAATTTCATCCTTTCTTAGCCAATTACGCTAATTAGGGAGGCAATTTAACGGTAAGGTGCGTTTGTATAATTGCTAGAGGCGCCAAGGGGCGCTAACGCGCCATTACTATCGTACAGCGGATGCAGTAAAACTTGACCCCGCGTCTAAGGGCGTTTGTTTTTACGCCGCACGTATCGGCCGATCACGTGCGAGTTATGGAAAACGCAATTAAATCGGCCGTGAAATTGTGGGTTGACTGTAATTACGAGAGCAGGCTCCACAGAGCCATGTTATAAACTCTGGTAATAACCACCGGAATGAACATAGTAATAATTAATATTGTAATAGGTCTTTCGCCGAAACACGAATGCCATACATGCTTTTATCCACAGTTGAAATATTTTGAATAAATAGAAACGATTTCAACTCAAAAACCATTCTTAGTTAGTATAAAAGGCAAATATTCATTAAACAGCTTCTCATTCAGTTTCATAAACATAGCAATGCCTAAGTACGCAACCATCAAATAAAAACTACGAGGGCTGGAGAAGGTTTAAATGTTTGTTTGAAAAGCTTTATTGCACATGTACATAAATGACCTATGCCAGCTTCAGGTTCAGGGCTCCGTACTGTCCTACGCCGACGACACTGTGTTGCTATTCTACGGCGACACATGGACGTCTTCGTTTGACAGGGCGACTGCGGGACTGAAGCTGGCTAAACGATGGCTTGACAATAATCTTTTGACGCTAAACGAGTACAAGACTAAATATATGACCTTTAGCATCGACAATAGACATCATCCCAATACTAACCAGCATATTACGTTACATAAATGCGACTACATGAACTGTACATGTTTACCACTTGAACGCACGAACACAATAAAATATCTAGGAATAGTCATTGACCAAAATCTAAAATAGACACAACACATAGAGGCTACGACTAAACGGACTAGAAAGTTGATTTATATATTTAAAAATATAAGAAGCATACTCAACATTAACCTACTACGGACTGTTTACTATGCACTGGCGCAGACTCTACTTACATACGGACAAATCGGTTGGGGCGGTATGGCAAGAACAAATCTTGACCCACTGGTCAAAGCGCAAAAGGCTTTGCTCAGAGTCATTAACAAGAAGCCATATCGCTCCCCGTCAGACGACCTATATACAGACTTTAAAGTACTTGACGTACGCCAACTATACATACGCGCTGTCCTGGTGCGCTATCGGGGGGACCTCATGAAGAACACGGATAAAGACAAACCAGAGCACAAACACAACACTAGACACAAAGACAAACAGATTCAACCAAAAATGAGGACTGTATACGGACAACGACACTACGCATATCTCGGACCGAAACTCTATAATATATTTAACTCGTACACAGGCGACAACCAGTTCAAGAGACGGGTGTCTCATTGGCTCTCAAATTATACTAGAGAAGAATGCGAAAGCATGATATATTAAAATATTCTATTTCTAACCACAAATTATAGGATATATAGATGTAAATTATGGATATGTATACAGATATACAGATTATAATATGTTATATTTTATTATGTTATACTATATTATATATAAATATGCTACATTATTTTATATGTTATAACATATGATATTATATTATATTGTAATATGTTATATTATATTATTTATATTATATTATGCTAAATTATATTACGTTTTGTTTTTAAGACGGAAGAAGGACAGCAGGCAAGGCTACAGGCTCAGCAAATAATACCACAGAACTATGTATCCATCACCCCAACACAGGCGTATACCTAGTGGGGTGATGTAATCCTGACAAGTTAATGCCCTTTCGCGATTTTCTACATATGTATTCTTTTAAAATGTGTTAAAAAATGAACGCAATGTTTCTATGTAACTATAAAAAATAGGATAAATAAATAAAATAAAATAAAAAATAAAATAAACATACAAAAGAATACAATGTGGTGGGCCTATTGCCAAGTGCCAATATCTACCGATCATACTGCCAGGGTTATTGTGACTGAAGGTTATCTATGCAAATTAATTTACAAGTAATAAATGAATACACTTACAAAAAAGTCATCATAGTATAAAATATAATTCAGTGATTAGTAACGTATGCCAACTCGATATTGAAGGCAGGAGTGAAATATAAGGACAAGCAAAGGAGACGGGAGGGGAGGGGGGAATTCATAAGTTGAGTAAATGTCTCTTTAAGGCGACGATGTAGGTAAATTTCGAAAATTACATTTTTTGGCAATTTTTGAACAGTCATACTGAAATAACTGATGATGTTAGCCAACAAAACAAAAATATCGTAACTCACGGTACCTTTCTTAAGTAGATAGCTATTTCAGATTTTTTTTAAAGTATTGGAAAATTGAGGAAAATAATTAAATCTGGGAGCTATACAGGAAATTTTCATTTTAGAGCATTTTTTGAAACGTGCCTCACACTAAACTGCACGATCAAGAAACTCAAAAAAAATACTACGGCATTTTAACAATAGTTGTAAAGACGAATGCTTTCGCATAAATTAAAAAAAATAAGTTTTTCTTGTTAAAAAAAAAATATATAAAAAGTGTAACTTTCATCCATATTCACTGTTAAATATTACTTATTACTGTGTGTTTTTTTTCAAGTTTGTTTTTTTTTACATAAACTATGTACAATAAACTTGTAGTACTGACGATTATTTTTTTCAAATAAAATATCAGTATATTTTAAAAATAATATTTTGCAGAGCCCGTTTATATTATTTTTGTCATACAATGAGATGAGCGCGCTCTTCTCGCGACGACGCGCTGGCATTCAAAATGCCGCAAGCGACATTGGGTCAATATGGTTCTTATGTGGGGATCAATTACTGATTCAAATGGCATAACAGCCAACCTTTAATAGTGAAATGTTATTGGCTCTTAGAAACGTGGTTCATTTTGGCTTCGAAGGCCGACATATGCGGTTGCGTTCGCGACGCTCTGTTTCATGACTTATTATTACCAAATTGACATTTCGATGGATCGGAGAGTGAAAGTAAAAAAATATCGGTTTTAGATGGCTATTTCACCGTGTAAATGAAAGAGGTTTAAAAACATGATAAATCATATGTTGAAAAATAGAAACAATAATAACTAAAATAATATTTATTTATTATTTTTTTTTTTTTTTAATTTACAATATTACTTTTTTTTAATAAAAAGTGTTCATTTATTTGATAACAATGTTTCTTTATGTATAAAAACAAAAAAAATATATACATATCGGTAGGTTTTGAACCTACGACCGGTGTGATCTTATGCGAGTTTAAAACAAGTGCGCCACTTCAGCTTGCTTCCTGCGAGTCAAAATGTGTGTATATAAGGGGACAGTAAATAATGCCAATACATTTGCGTTAGAGCCATATGACAGAGCTATACACCATGTATAAATATAATATACAATTAGGCTACGATTCTGACCGTTCTAATATAGAAAACCGTCAGATAGGCAGAATTGTAATTTAAAAAACAAAACGTAGGTATCTACTTTTTAAAAGCTTTTATTCAACTTGTAATGTCTGTGAAAAAAATCTAAAAATGCGAAGAAATATTACATCAGCAGTAGCTTACAATAAATGTCAAAACTTTTCAATTGATGAGAAAATTGATTGCCTGTATAATGACATTTTGAACGCCCCGATAGATGCATTTGGAAACCATGATAAATGTAGAAGTTTTTAAAATTGTTTGTCGGAAAATGAAACACTGGATGCAATGAGTTGTTTGATGGGTGACATTATTTGGGAAAGAATACGTTACATAACAACGTAGGTAGCAATACATGCAAGAAGCCTAATTCATGATGTAGATAGTAATGTTCTCGAAAGGTTTAACGGCATCATTGCAAAATTTATTGGTGGTAAGAGGACAAATTACATCCAAAAGCAGTCTTACCAAGCGCGATGTAATGCGGCAGTTATATCATTTAATACTAAACAGCCACTGTCAAGATTACATAAAAAATATATAGGCAAAAGTCCCTATGGCAGGATATCAAAAGTGGAATAAAGAAGACAGAGGCATTTAAGTAAATCCATTCTTTATAAAAGAAATAAAAGCAGAAAGTTTTTTTGAAAAAAAAACAATAATTCGCATTATGGAGAACATTGCAACCAACCCGATGTTCCATCAGAAATATTCGAAAAAAGCAAAGCTCTGTTATTTCAAGAATTGGAAAATAGAAAAATGATCGATTGCGAATTGAAAAACTTACGGTTATTCAAGGTGAAAGCAGCGAGTGGTTGGAATTACGAAGAAAAATGGTAACTGCGTCTAACTTTGGCAAAATTGTCAATAGTTAACAACACACAAAATGCGCCAATTTAGTTAAATCCATGACTGAAAATGGGATTTGAGCAACGTAGCATCAATTTGCCATGGAAAAGAAAATGAAACAACTGCACTAGAATGAAAAATATGTCTAGAAAAAGTGGAAATTCAGCAATGTGGATTATTCATTGACCCTAAATTTCCATTTTTGGGAGCTTCTCCAGATGGAATATCTGATGATTATATTTTTGAAGTCAAATTTCCCATTACAGCGCAAAAAATCTGGTTAACGGAAGCGACAAGAAAAAGAAAAGTGACATTTTGGAAACAGAAAGATGGAAAACTTGAAATCAGCATCAAACATCACTGGTACGTTCAAGTTCAAGGACAGGTCCTTATATAATTTCTTTTTATTTATTTATTTTTTATTTTATTTCTGGAAAAATACAGCGCATACAATATACATACGTGTGCATAAATGTAGAAAAAAAAGAAAAACATTACGCCTATAATCGTTTATTACACATTTGGATTTCAGCATATTACACTTAAAAAATAATTATAAAATAAACAAAGTTCATATTAAATATAAAAAATATATAGAAAACCGATGGGAGAGGTAGGGAATTGGAAGTGATTAGGAAGAAGGAGTTAGACGATGATGGTATGTGTATATGTATATAGATATAAATAAAGATATAGATAGGTCGTATAGTGGATATATAGATACAGATATTTATTGATGTTTATAGGTATTTATAGATATATAATAAATATTTATAGATATTTATAAATATTTGTGGTAGCTACTGATATGTTGTATAGAAAGTATATAACTAATTACTATAGGTATTAACAAGCTCGTTAGGTGCAATTGATTTGAATAATTCTTTAACGAACGTCGGTTGGTTGAGGTTGAAAATGTCGATGGTGGAGAAACAAGAGTCGTACGTGCATATCAGCCCATAAGCGATGGAATGTTTCCCGTAGTTGGTATTGGCACGAGAGACCTCAAACGTGCGTGAATTGCGAATTAATCGCTGAGGAACGAAAAAACGTAAGTTTTCAACAAGGTATGAACTATCTGTGGTATTGTGGATAACTTTAAAGAAAGTGTGCTGGAAAGAAACTGTAACTGGAACGATAGATATAACTGGAAAGGAAGTGTGCCTATTTACATTTTGGTCTGGTAAAAACGATCTCCTCAAAACCGAATATATACAGACGGATGATTTGATTTGGACAAATGTCATGGAAAAAACTTGTTTGTTTTTATATGGACTGTGTATTACCTGAAATTATCGATCCAGGAGTATGAAGGAATATGGATTTAAGGGAGCCTGAATACACTTTGAAAGAAGCAAATAAAAGAAACGACACGATAAAACGAAAGAAATCGGTTCCTCTCCCTTGTCCAACGCTTAAGCGGTAGTTAGTTTTCAGTGATTCCATCACAAAGTGAGCAAAGAACTCACAGAGAATGTACTTGCCAATAACACTCCAAAGCAAAGCACAAGCAATATAGAGCCACCGAAAAGTACACGATATTCCAAATCTGTGCTGAGTACAGATCTAATTAATAATGATGAACAGGCTTTTGAAAATGTATTACCATTTGATGAATTTTAATTACAAAAGTCGGCGCACCACTACAAAGCGACACTGTCAAGGCTACAAAAAGGAAGTCTCAAATGTACTGCGCAATTTTAAATGTATTTATTCGTCTCTTTACATTTAATATGTATGTATCTACTCAGAAATAACAGACTACTTTGCCAACCAGAAATGTCTTCATGATTTTTTGTCTTAATGATTTTATATTTTCATTAATAATTATTTATTTTTAATGATGTGTATTTCTTTAAAGTTTACAATGATGTGCTTACAGTATCTAAAAATAAATTATATTACTTTTTAATTAAATAATTATTTAATGATAATGTACAAGGCGATGGGTGTCGTTATGTCCTCCTCAAAGAACTATTATACCGCGAATAAATAGTTCGATACACAATGTTGTTTTTTAATTCGATGCTAAATGTTTTTTCTGCCAAAAAATACTATCAAAAACTGTCACTACAACTATAAAAAAAATACTAAAGCTGTATCTCACGGAACATGAATTGCGATTTATGTCATTTAAAAGCCCTTGGAAAACTGTATCCAAAACAGTTAACGGCATTTCTCCAATTGTCATCTATCACCATTTAAAATAATTTTAAAATGTCGAAAATTAATTAGTGACAGGTGACTGTTCTTAATACAGTTTTTCAGGGGCTTTCAAATGACATATCGCAAATGAAATTCTGTAAGATATGGCTTCTGTCAATTTTTGACAGTGATAGTTTGGTTTAACAGTTGACAGCCAAAATCTAATGGGCGCATTCCAGGGTGATACTATCCCTATGTTCCAAATTTCAACTCAATCGGTTCAACGGCTCGGCAGTTATCGTGAGAGATTACATACAGGCAAACAGACATACATTTCTCTGAAAATGGTCTTAATCATCTTGGTGGACCTCAAAATGGACATCTCTATCGTTATCTAAACATTTTTTTCCGCACGATCACAACACCTTCCCTACCAGTGGCAGCCGGGAAAGTAATATAATGTTCAAGTTTAGATGATGATAAAGCGTAGCCTTCTTCACCAGCGTAGGTACATGACACTTGCATAATCCCAAAATATAAATCCCATTGCAATAGTGTATACCTAGTGTGTTTAGTCCAGACATCGATAGCGAGTGAATATCGCTGCGAGATGAGTCAACATAATAAACAACTGCCCCGTCGCGAGGGGAGGGGGTAAGTAGGCGGGGCTTAAAAACTCAGATACGGTTTATTTTTTAAGTAGTACGTCGCCTTAAAGAATTTTTAAACCCGCTCAGGTTTTCCAAGTTGTCTTATCGGTAAAGGCACGGAATTCCAGAGACGGGCCGCTTGCACTGCGAAAGACCTAGACATGAAAGTTGATGAATGCTGAGGTATAGCCAATAATAGATTTTCCCGAGAGCGCAATGGAAGACCATGGGATAAAAGCGGAGAGAAGAGATTATACAAATAAGTAGGACAGTTTGACTGTAGTACGCGGAAGAGTGGGGCGAGTATGTGAAGTTCCCGACATCGTCTAATGGGTAGCCACTCTATTTGCTTGCGAAAGTTTGATATGTGATCAAACTTTTTCAGGGAATGATGTGATGCTTCGGAGAACAACGACGTTCGCCCAAAGGCAGGCTTGATACGTTGCAATCCGATTGTACAATAAGCACGAAGAACCGGTTAAAATATTCGTTAATATTGATAGTTTCAAAATAGAGTTAATAAATGGCTATTGGAGGTGGGGCATTCTGGAACGGAGAGAAAACTGACAGTTGGAGTTTAATTTGTTGAAAATATTACGTCTATGAAACATGTAAAATAGATTATAAATAGGATAGAAAACGAATTTACCGCGTGAAATTTGTAGGACCCGACGTTTCGGTGACGTTGCAGCAGCCGTTGTCTAGGGTAGACTGAAGAGCTGTCAGTCCGTTGTTTTGCGGGTAGGCCGCAAACCGCTGCCGCTACTGCGTAGGTTATAACGGTGGTGGGGGGCCGGGCTCGGAGCGCGGGAATTTTTGAAACGGCGGCTGCAACGTCACCGAAACGTCGGGTCCTACAAATTTCACGCGGTAAATTCGTTTTCTATCCTATTTATAATGTCAAACAACCGCGATAGTCTTCGATTTTATATGTAAAATAGATCTTTTATAATTATTATTATTACTTATATTATTAATACGTTTAAACTTTAAATAGGTGGTAAACATATTGTTTATGTATTTAAAAAAATCTTTACATCAAACAAGCTCTTTTTATTATACGTCAGCTTGCAATCCAAATTACGTCGTAAAGGTACAAGTGTACGATTAGTTAGATGTGTGACAGGCGTCGTGTTGCTTAGGATTGGGATAAACTAATTGGTTACTCTATTTTAAATTACTAATTCAAAGATAATAATATTTTTATTATAAGTTTGGAAAGATATTCATATTTTTTGGAAAAATACCATTGTAATAACCACGGAAAATACTACGAATATACTAAGAGATCGAGCGGGGGGAGGTTGTGTTGGTGCGAAGGGGGGGGGGGCTGCTTTCCGTGAAAGGTGTGGGGGTGACACAACTGTTTCTTTTTAATATGCTTTTTAAGTAAATTGCTAATCCGTTAGCTTAACTTTATCGCAGGTAGAGAAGAGAATTCCCTCCACAAATTCAGATACGAGTGCATGTATACATATTACTGCTGGTCCTCATTACGTGCACCGAACACGAATCTCTCTGATGACGTCATAAAATCTAAAAGTACACGCGCTGCTTTCAGAGGCATTCCTCCAGAGCAGGTTCCTCGTAAAAAATCAATCGGCGCACACTCCAGACGCATTAACAAATATTGCCTCGTGTTGCTTTGGCTCGAGGAGCGAAGCGAGCGCGTTTAATTGCGGGTACGTGACGTTTGGCTCGCCAGCATGAAAGCATTGGACTGGCCTGTAAAACTTTGGCGAGAATTGCCGAGAACATTCACTGAATAGTTGCGTGGTTTCATTCAAGTTAGGTTTACAAGAAAAGCAGTCATGTTAAATCGACCAAGAAGGAGGACGTTGTCGTAACAATGACGTCATTCGTGAAGGGTAATAATAATAATAATAATAATAAAACCCTTTATTCACTGACTGTATTGTACAGGTTTGCCTTAAGTGATACTTAAAAAATAACAATATTTTGAATCTGATTTTGAAATAAGACATATTCTTCCGCCGCCAGTTTGTTGATCAGGTTGTCCTTCGACATAGGCCTTCCCCATCTTCTGTTCTTCATTTGCATTAAATCTATCAGATCTTTGTAGAATTTATCTTTCGCTACTTTTGTATCCCGTTCTATGGGTGCATGTACTTGGATAATCGATGATGGTTGTTTAAATTCTGGTAGCTGTATATTAAATACTGCAATTTTGTCTGATATTCCTTAGAAACTTTTAATTTTATCTTTCAGATACTTCTTTATTAAGAATCCCATTCCATACATACCCTGTTTTTTACCATAGAAGTAAAACATGTATTTCGTATATTCTCTTATCTCTTCTCCTATTTTTCTTATTTCACAAGGACCGATGACATCCCATTTTATAGGTCTTATGGCTTCTTCTGATTCTTATAATCTGATTCTTCTATCTGTCATCTTCTAGTGTTCTGACGCTTAACGTTGCAAGGTACATTTTATTTTTTATTTTTTTTGCGTACAGATGTATTTCTAGGGGGGGGGGGGTGATCTAGCAAGTAACATCCGCCGATGTCCACTGGAGTCTACCTGGTACAACGGCAGCTGCAACGTCGCCGAAACGTCGGGTGCTGCAAACTTCACGCGGTAAATTCGTTTTATCCTATTTATAATGTCATACAACCGCGATAGTCTTCGATTTCATATTATGGCTGAGGTGAAATCAATATGAAATCGAAGACTATCGCGGTTGTTTGACGTTATAAATAGAATAAAAACGAATTTACCGCGTGAAGTTTGTTGCACCCGACGTTTTGACGATGCTGGAAATCGGCGGTTCGCTTTTAACCTATTTATAGGATAAGATCAACCACCAAATTTCATCATCAACTCTATCGATGATGTTTATTCTTTATTGTTTATTTGCATAGGAAAATACAATATACATTATACGCTTCTCAGAATCTAAGACAGAAAACTGTTAGATTATACCATTTGTTATTAAAAAAGGCAGAAAAAATTAGCTTTTCGCGAAACTAATTTCACGAACTTGCAAGCGTTTCTTTTTTAACGCCGAATGTTTAAAAACTAAAATTTAACGACTTCCTATTATTGCAAAAGTATATATAACTTTATACTATAACATTATTTATTATATCGCATTTTATAGTATTTTAGCGCTACGTTATGTGATCATATTGCTTCACAATTACTTCTGCTTTTACATTTGAAATAATAAATAATAATAAAATAATATTTTAAAAACGCTTTATTAGGTAGAAAAGGAGAGCTTATTGCCTACAGGTAATATTTTAGAGTTAACATGTACTATTGTGTGAACATTGTTTGCGAGTAAATTCTAACTTAACCTATGTAAGGATTTGAAAAATACTATAGGTAGGTACTAAAAATAGTTTTTTTTAACTCTGAGGGCACAAAATGTGCCACACCAAAATAAACTAAAGCCTATAAGGACGCACAGGTCAAAAAGGAGGAGAACGAAAAGGGAAACGGAATTTATGTGGAAGGTTTCAAATGTTCTTTGAGTCTGTTTTTAAAACATGTTGTACTCGGCGCGATTCTCATATTTTTCGGCAAAACATTCGAAAGTCGGGCTCCATGCACGGTGAAAGGGAATGAGAAGAAGTCACTGCTGTGAGTTGTTCTGTTTCATCTAAAGTTATAGCAGTACAGTTTTGTATTAGCCGCTCTTGTTAGTCTACGTATACTAGAACGAGCCACATTGACATTGCATTAGTAAACATTATAGCATCCAGTCCCCTACCTACAATATCAAATAGGTTTCTTTTCACTGATGGCATCCGCAACGTCGCCTCGCTTGTGCATATGCATTTTGCCTTTATCCCTTGCATCCTTTGTAGCAACCCCCTCTCCGAAAAATGTCCCCCATTTTGTCTGTAAGCCGATATATTTTAAATAACGATCCCTCCAGATACAAAGGCATTCTCGATCGTGCGAAATAATTGAAAGTTTCGGGGTCCCGCGTGTGCTAACCTCCTCACAAAGGCGCCTCGGTTTAAATCTTTCAATTTCGCTACAGATTCGACCGTCTCGCCTCTCGGTATTTAGACCCCGAATGGGTGATAGGTGTGGATAATGCGAGATTTACTACCGATGCGATATTTGGGACTTTTGATCTGTCGCTATGCGTTATTTAGAGTGATTTCTGAAGCGCAGTATGCTATTGGATCAGTCGTGGAGCGAATCGGACAAGAATCAGAAATCTTTTACTTTATTCTCTATGATAATAATATGAATATAAGAATAAGAATAATAATATTTTATTCTGACAGTAGCAAAAATAATAATAATAAAAATATTGTATTCTCAGAGCAGCAAAAAACGAAAAATATATACAAATAATACTTAACTAGTGTAATCCCTTATTGGGGTAGGTGCTTTTCTTTTCGTTGCAGTGTTTTTCAGGATGCACGTAATTTTAAACTTAAATTAAAATAAATGATATTATAAAAGAATAACAATAAAAAAAGGAATAAATTTATTTTCGAAAATAACACCTAAAACGGCAATATACAAAGTCTGCCTAACTAGGCCGAAGCCCGTACCAAGGCAGACTCGACAAGGTTACTCTAAAATTTTGAATTGTGCGCACACTTATCAAAGTATACAGCTAAGTATATAACTAAGGAAAATAAATAAAATTAATCTAATAGCTCTAATATGTGCATAGGCAGTTAGTATGTCAAGAGTTATTATAATGATATCTAATACTTCATAACCATGTTGGAAAAAAAAGAAAACTATATATAGCCAGTAAAAATATGATTAAAATAATAATGGGAGTTATAAATAAATAAAATTAAAAAGGCAATAATAGTCAATAAAAATATTGTTCTAAATAATTCAGGAAAAAAGATAATATTAATCCTAGAGGCAACAAATAAAAAGAGATG
This sequence comes from Micropterix aruncella, assembly GCA_944548615.1. Lineage (NCBI taxonomy): Eukaryota > Metazoa > Arthropoda > Insecta > Lepidoptera > Micropterigidae > Micropterix > Micropterix aruncella. Next base: position 28,166,730 of record OX155965.1, read on the forward strand.
ATTTAGTAGTAACTATGGGGAGGCGTTTAACCTTTCAGGCCTCGGCCCCTCAGCCGATTGACAAGTTGCTGTCCCAAAAATTTTTAGTAAAAATTAGTAAAAAGAAATAATTACGACACTGTCTCACTAAAACATTAATTACTGCCAAACCAATGTACCCATAATTAAAATGAAACATATTAACATAATAAAATCAAACAAATTAAATTAAAATACAATTAAAACGGGGCCGTCACGCTGAATCGTGTTGTGGCCGATATCGGCCAATCGGGGCTTGAGGGGTTAATGGAGAATAACGCCGATGAGCACCCTAATCTTATGTCTCCTAAATTCCAACAGTAGTGAAATAGTTTGTATATTTACTTTTTTTTCCATTGGTGGTCGTTTGTAAATTTAATTAGAATTCATTGAAAATCTTGGGCGCAATGTATGAAAAATGTCTTTGCGCAAACGTTGTATTTGGTTTGGGCCGCATGGGCGTGTGAGTGAGTAGTGATGCTCCTCGTTTGTATTGCATGTTTAGTGATTTGGTGTAGAAAGGGATTTTGTGTACCTATAGTTTAGGAGGACTACTTTAGCATATATTTCCCTAATATCCAGCAACTTCAATTTACTTACCAGGTCATCTGAAGAGTATCTCCAAGATTTATTAGCCATTACCCTAAGCAATGATTTATCAGCCTTAACAATTGGTTCTATAGCAGTTGGCATATTAGCATTACACTATTCACAGCCTTGAGATTGTGCACAATTTCATATGAGGTATTATTTTAAGTTCCTAGGTTTCGTCCTTCGTGACCTAAAGCATTTTCACAAAGTTCGAGGCTATGCATACATTGTATAATTCAATGTGAGAAGTAGTTGGAAAAGAAAGCAGTTATATGGAATCCGCATGAATATCTTTATATCACTCTGTTAAAAAAAATAATCAAAAATCCAAAAATGTGTCTTACGTTTCGTATATTTTAATCAATATGGATGCTATACTTATTTATACCCTATTAGGTTTTTACTAGGCATGGTAGGCTATAATTACCTTAAATAGCTTAGAGAAGTGCTCACCATGGCCTACCGGTGATCCGGGGCAGAATTTCTAGCAAAGCTTGCATGTTAGCATGCTAGCGAAGATTTGTCTCCTGGTTTCTGATAATTATAATCTAGCTTGGTATCATAATCTATTTGCGGAGCCGTCCCCGCGAACCAACCTTACTCGGTGGAGGCTGCTAACGCGTGCCTTACGGCAAGCGTAAGCATATAAATATCCATATACTTACTCAATATACGACGCATCCGTTTTATATTTCTATATATCGTCTAACTTCTTCTTCTTCATCTGCCTTTCTCGGTGACTTTCTATTTGATAACTCAATTTTTAATTTGAATTTGTAATTTTCAATTTAAAGATACTAATATTTCTTAAAACTTCAACTATCGCCGGAAACGATTATAGGCCGAATGCTTTTTTGCATTAAAGTAAACACGCTTGATTATTGTAAGCGCTGTATGTTTTCGGAAATATTTTAATAGATAAATAAAGATTAAATGAATAGATAAATTGATTAAATATTAAATAAATATAAATATATATTGAATTTAAAGAATTAATTAAAACAAAGATAATATGAAAACAACGACTAAATATAAGAATTAAATTTTAAAAAAGATTAAATAAATAGATAAATAAAGATTTGCTAAAAATCATATTTCTTTATAATGAGTATAAAGAAAATGATTTTTAGCAAATCAAGATTTTCAGTGACTCACTGTCATAAAGACATCTCTGCATACCATCAGTATTGACAAAAAAAATCTCTCTTCACTCAAGAGTCTATCGAATGTGTCTATGTTCATTGGTTAATAGGTAATAGGTAAATAGTCCGCAATTTTACTTCGTTTAAGATCAAAGATTTTTTTTTAAAACCCCGCATGAAATGTTACTATTAGTTACGCAATTTCTATTACATATCTTATTTTCCTGTATACCGTGATATTTCAAACCTGTCCATAAAGGTATTATTTGCAGCATTGAGAGATTTTTTGCCCTGACAAAGCCGTCGCGCACCTAGACGTCGTTCGCACCTTTTTAAATGTATATAATTACCTGAAGGGGTGTTAAAATTAGCCGGGTAGGGGTCACCCGATCACCCCTTTATAATATTTTAATAAGGGGCAGTTTGGGGTTGCATCAAAGTTCCGAAATGTATTGTACCCCGGGTTTCTTTGTTGGTTTTGTAATGGAATATATTAAAGTAACCTTACTGCGCGTTGTGTTTTTTTTTCACGGGATAATTGCACGTGGAAATAAATACTAGGGAACAGTTAGAGGTCGCAGATTTGGGTTGTCCGTATATGTTAAAATATAAAGAAAAAATAAAAAATCTAATAAAAAATGTTTTATTATAAACTACATTTCATTGCAAGATTGAAAATTATTTTTTTTTTTTTGATGAAGTCCAATATCCAACGGAGAAATTTGATCGCAACTGGTAGCCAGGTAAGGAGCGGGGTGGCCCGCTGGGTTACCTTTTTAGTACCTCGCCGTAAGGCGTTGGATTCTGGCGGAGCTAGATAGTAGATTGTCTAGGTCTAAGTCTCTACGTTCATCCCACGGCTGAAAGAACGATCACATATCGTTATACCAGCCTGGGGTGACGGGTTCGCCCGTTGTAGTTGACACCTCGCCAATGTCGAAGCGCCAGCATCTTTGACTCATTCATGTCATTTTCATAGGTGGTCTTTCAAAAGCGCGCTTCTCTTTTGTTTAGTCACTGCGACATCATCTTGTTACCTGTGACATCTGCGACAGCTCGTTCCAGTTACGCAATAAAAGTTACGCTCAGGTGCTTAAAATAGTCGATCGGGTGTTGTGACGGTGAAGATTGACCTGTGAACCTAACCCCCCCCCCCCCCCCCCCCCCCAGTGACAGGCACGCTGCCCGTTCTCTCCTTCGCATTATTTCAATAATGTAAAATAGAAATATATATTGGCATGATAGCAATTATCCATCAACATAACATTCAGCTGTAGACGCGCAGTATCTTCGACTCATTCATGTGATTTTTATAGGTTAAATTTTTTTCATAGGTTTCATAGGTTTTTCATAGGTTTCATTTAAAAGCGAGCTTCTCTTTTCAATGGTCACTGTGACATCTTCTGTGACTGGTTTCGCATGAGAGGTAGCGAATGGTTTGGTGCAGCTTGGGCTATAAGATCCATTTGTTATCGGATCGGCCCAACTCACGATTCAGCTGCTATTCAGAAGCCTCAGCTCGCATCTCAGGCCTCACGGCTGGTGGGTCGGTTTCTCCTGGTAGGATTGCCTGCCAGTGCTACTGTACGGTTTGTGCACCATTCGGCGACGCCAATCGGTTGAGCACTCTGACTAATTGCTGAAGGAGTCTGGAGACTATGGAAATATACTGTCTCCTAAGCAGCGGGAGTGGATGTTAACCTGTCGTCAACCACCTTTGAAATGACCATTATGCTACCTGATGCTGGATTCAGAGCCGGGCAAAAGGTGCCTTTGGCCCGCGATAGATTTAAACTGAATCACCGCTGAACATACGACAGGTAAAGAACACGCAAGTGACTTCAGACCCGTGACCAGTCGGGAGGATGTAAGTATCCTGATGGTTAATTCCAGACGGAGATATCCTTCCAAAACTGGTAGTCAGAGGGCTAGGCTGCCCGCCGGGTACCTTTCCCGGTTGCTCACCCATAAGGCGTTGGCATCTGACGGGCATGTTGGAATAGCTAGACAGTAGATTTGTTTTGCCTCTAAGGGCCGATTTTTTAATCGTCAGATAAACTGTCTAATAAGTATCCAAGGAATTATTTTATCTGTTGATTTATTCGTCGAATAACTTTGGCGAGTTTTTCAATAATCAAATAATTGTCAAATAGTTATTGGAAGATTTTTCGCTATGTTGGCAGCACTAACTTCAGACAATACACGAAAAGCGAGGCAGAATGATTGAATCATACTTTATGCTATAGCGAGAAGCTTTCGTCTTCGTCGCTTGCGCGCTTTGTCTGTTTGTCGTGTACGTCTTTCGTGAATTTGCGAGTTTGTCGTTTAAAAATGGAAAGTTTAATAATAAAACGAGATAGGTCTGTTACTTTCACGACGAGTAATTGCATCACAGGTGGTTTAATGCATCATCATAAGCATGAACTAACCTATCTGTATTGTGTTTAATTTGGTCTTCAATAAATGTCAGCAGATACTGGACAGTTTTTTTGTAGTCTGAATCTTCGTTTAAAAAACACATCATCCCATTGTACACAATGATCAGGTCTGTTTCTCACTACTCTTTGTTTTCTCAGAACCGGATTTAGATAATTATAAATTTCTACTTCTTCTTCAATAGCGACGTCATATAACACATCGAATAAATCAATTTCTCAGCGCAAAATATCACTAGAAATTATCACAACCTAACCTCTCACTGTCAAAATTAGTTTGACGGATCAATTTATTGGACGAATAGCTCGTTATCTGACCCTCGGAGCAGCGGATAACTTTATTCAGCGAATAGTATGTTTATTTCTTTGATGAATGTTAACTGACTATTGAAAAATTAAATTTTGTACTATCTAATGAATAAGTCCTATCCGACTGTTTATCTGACGATTGAAAAATCGGCCCTAAGTCTTCTACGCTCATCCTTCGGCTTAAAGAACGATCACATATCGTTGTGTTGACAGGTTCGTCCGTTGTAGTCGACAGCACCCAACTGTTACCTGTGACTCCAATGTGACCCGCTTTCGACAATAGGGCAACCGTGACATCTGCGACCGCCCGTCCAAGTTACGCAATAAAAGTTACGCTCAGGTGCTTAAAATACTCGGTCGGGTGTTGTGACGGCGAAGATTGACGTCCCCCCAGCGACAGGTGCGCGTCCCGCTCTCTCCCGCGCATCGTTCGGGTGCCGCTAAAGAAATTAGCGGTTCACCTCGGTGTAATCAGCACGGCTGGAGGTGCGTAGCCACCGCATTACCGCCCTTAGCGCGGGACGCGTCAAGTGTCATATTCGCGTGGCCGCCGGCCGCCGCGCGGCAGCAGCCTCCTCGGCGCAATTACTTTATACTGCCCTGTATGAATATTAATGGGGGAATTTAAATAATTTCCCGCGTAATTCCCTTCCCCCCCCCCCCTCCTCCCTCCCCCTCTCTCCGCCGCCACCATCTCTATCCTTGTCCAGCGAGAAAAAGTCACGTCCACGGCGCGATGAGCTCCGCTTTGTTTTATTCCTTCGTATTGCAAGGAAACTCTGGCATTCTGGATAGATTTATTCGCGAAAGAATCAGAGCTAATAGAACAGAATATTCTAACAGAATCAAACGTATCGGGACTAACAACAAAGAGTGCAGCTTTGCTCACTCTCTCGATCTGCGTAGGCGTGTGTGTTGTTTTCTCCAGATTTATCTTCAGGCTATCTATGCTAACAAGTAAAAATATTAAAAGTAATTAAAAAACACGACTGCCGTTACAGAAAGTGAACTATTTTATTTATTTATTTATTTTATTTATTTTAAACATAACATGCAGAATTCATAAAATGGTCATACCAAGTAATGGTGCGAAGTAAACGACGACCCACATTCACATGACCATGCTCAGCGTTGGGTATGCACTTCGCTTATATTCGCTTCGTAAGGGAGAGAACCGCGCAAGCGACCTCGAACTCGTAACCAATCGAGAGACCTGAGTAATCTGGTCGCAGTTAGAAGCAAGGGCGTGAGTGTAAGCCCGCTGGGTAACACTCCTGGCTATCTGGCGGTTAAGGCGTTGGCCTCTTGCGGGCATGTGGCGGAGCTTGGCGGTGGATTATTTTGTCCAAATCTTCTGCGTTCACGTCACGGGAGAGAGAACGACTAATCGTTAAAACTTCCTAAGGTGACGGGTTCGCCCGTTGTAGTTGACAACTCTATATAAACAAGATTATATATAGAGGGAGCTAATGGGCCCTGTCAGTTTGGTCACTAAGACGCATGCGTGAGGGTCGGCCAAACTCACGGGTCAACACCTATCCGGCCTTCTCCAAGCAGAATTTCGAGGTCGGGTAGTACCCTGACCTGCGGGCTAGTTCCCCTAGGAATCGCTCTTCGGCCGCTCCTGACGGTCTGCGCACCGTGCGGCGTCAGCCAATCGACTGTGCATTCCGACTGATAGTTGTGGAGTCTCGAAAAACGGCTTTGTTTCCTATAGAGCGGGGGCGGTTGTTTACCTAATGACAGCCGCTCTTGAAACGACCCTTCGGCTACCCGATACCGGGTGATATCCTAGCAAAGGATACCGTGGTCCGCGATAGATTCGGTAGACACCGATCACCGCTACTAAGGTGAGTATCGCGCAAGCGACTTCGAACCTGTGAACAGTTGAAAGGCTGGAGAAATCTGGCTATAACTGGTAGCGAGGGCGCTTGGTCTGCTCGTTTGATTAACTACCCGGTGACGGGCGGTAAGGTTAGTCTCTCGCGGGCTAGTTAGCGGAGCTAGATAGTGGATTGCTCATTGTCTAAGTCTTCTACGCTCATTCCACGGCTGAAAGAACGGTCGCATTTTCCATGGTTTTCATAGTCTCCGGCGGCTTCAAAGATTTCTCCCCATGTCACATAAAGAAATGATTGTGTCCACACTCTTAACGCCTATACTTGACTACGGTGATGTTTATTATATAGATGCCAGTGAGGTTATTTTGAATAAGCTGGAGCGTCTGCAAAATATCTTACTCAGGTATGTTTTTAATTTGCGAAAGTTCGACCACGTTAGCTGCTTTCGTGGGCAACTTCATTGGCTTCCTATTCGCAATCGAAGAAATTTTCATACGTTGTCGCTACTCTACAACATACTCAATAACCCCACTTCACCCTCCTATCTAAAGGAGAATTTCCACCCTTTGGGAGGCCACGGTCTTCCACTTCGATCAAGCCGGGATAACACACTCGCTATTCCGATACATCATTCTTCTGTTTACACGCACTCTTTTACAGTCCATTCTGCTCGTTTATGGAATCAGCTCCCTCACTCTATCAGGCATGCACCTTCGCTGCATACTTTCAAAAATTGTTGAAGAAACATCTATTTTTACACAGCCACTAACCAAATACCTCACCTTGTCCTCTCCTTTATCCTTCCCTGGGCAACCTTAGCATAAGTTACTGACATGTATCTGTATAAGTTTATTTTAAATTTAATTTTACTAATTCTTTGTGTATTGTACGGTGAAAATTAGGAATTATTTTATCAAATGGTTGACTGTAAGATATCGCTATAGCGATAAGTCCGCCATTTGTGCATAAATTGTCTTTTTTATAAAACCAGCGTAATATTCATTAGGTTATGTTTTTATAGCACAATAAAGTTATTCTATTCTATTCTATATCAAATATCGTTATACCAGCCTGAAGTGACGGGTTCACCCATTGCAGTCGATATCGCCCAACTAAACAAGATTAGATACAAGAAATGCTGTTGTTTGTGTAAAAAACTATTAACCGAAAATTCTACTGAAAACACTAATTTTATAGATAATCAAATTTGTTGGCTGGATGAGCGCCGCGAGTGCCGTCAAAGCCTCGGGCGGCTAATTGAAAATGCAGCTCTCTAAGCAACCCGTCCACCCTTATCGGTTATTCAAAATGGTGGCTCGCGTCGCCGTAAAATATTTAATGCACAAAGTGATGTTATGCACAACATAATAGCCAATTTGTATTCGAGTCAGCGGAGTGCACTGAAATCGAAGCGTAATGGCTGCTCTCCCGTAAAATTTAATAGGAATGCAAGCCTGCGACAGCTACATGACGGCTGTCAGCCGCATCCGTCGGACGCGACCGGACCACAGATTAGAAAAGCGCTCTATACTCATACACCAGATGCGTCACGACTTTTTATCGACCTCCTAGGTGGAGTTATTTTACTTTCCCGGTCCAAGGTATCGTAAACACGCTAAAAAAAGAGACATGAAGACGGAAATATACATCTTTACCCCCCCCCCCCCCCTGCCCTGAGACGATTAGGACAGAGTGTGTATGTGTGTGGGTGTGTATGTTTTTTTTTTTTTTTTTTTTTTTTTTGTATGTAGAGGTTTAAAAATACTTTTTACGTACGCACCCGGGATAGGGTTTCCCAGGGTGGAGTGTCGGGCTTGGTCAGGTCTTATTGACCACGAGCCGCCGTGGTTGGTGAGACCCGACATGTATCATTGGCTCGGCGAATATGCAACCCGTACCGACTAAAAAACATCCTCTACCACCTGCCTCCTGTTACCCCGTGGGATCGCCGGTAGGCATTACAGCGCGGGGGGAGGATTAAGCCTTAGCTCTTCCTTCGGATGGTCGAAGTCACTGCTTCCTTCCTCTTAGTGGTTCTTCTTTTTCCTCTTGCCCTTGTTTCTCTCCTGTTCAGCTTGGCGTAGGTCCTTTAGGACTTCCGCCGCAAAAGTGCTGGTTGCTTCCCAGGCTGACTCTGTCGAAAGCATAGCTTCCGCCAGGTTTTCAGGCTGGATCCTTCCTCCGACTGCTGTCTCGAAAGCGCTTCGGGACGCGTTGAAGCGCGGGTACACGAAGAATACATGGTCCGCATCTTCGGAGACTCCTGCGCAGGCCGGGCACTCCGGGGAATCCTCGTGGTGAAACTTGTGAAGATAGGCCCGATAGCACCCATGTCCTGAGAGCATCTGGGTGAGGTAATAGTTGACCTCTCCGTGTGGCCGTTTGACCCATGCGTCCACCTGCGGGATCAGGCGGTGAGTCCATCTCCCATTGGTCGAGGCGTCCCACAGCAACTGCCATCGATGCAGACTGTTGGTCCTCTCGTCCGTCTTCAGCTCAGCTGGTCCTAGCGTTGTTGACCCCTTTCGCCTGTAGAGGCATCTTCGTTCCTCCGCGAGTACTCCGATAGGCAGCATCCCGGTGATAACGCACACAGCATCCTCCGACACCGTGCGGAATGCACTGGCCACTCTGAGGGCACTCAACCGGTAGACCGACGCCACCTTCCGTCGTGCGTGCTGGATCAACAGTACGTCAGCCCAAATGGCAATCCCATATGTAAGGACTGACGTGGTGACCGACGACAGCAGTGCTCTTCTTTTCTGTTTCGGGCCTCCAATGTTGGGCATGAGCCGAGACAAGACCGTCCCAACTCCCGCCGCTTTGGTACCGACGTGCTCTGCCTGCTGCTTAAAGCTGAGCCGGGCATCGATCATCACTCCCAGATACCGTAGTGACGACTGGGAAGTGATTTCGTGGTCCCCGACTCGCAGCGTGATAGTTTCAATTTTCTGCCTGCTAGTGATCAGCACGGCCTCTGTCTTATGATCTGCCAACATCAGTCCCACCGAGATCATCCATTGGCGGATCGTTGCGTAGGTGATGCCAAAGATGTAATCGATCTCCTCCAGTTGTTTGGCGACGATTACGAGGGCCACATCATCCGCAAATGCGACGAGTGTAGCCTTCTTCGGCAGAGTCAGCTTCAGGAGACCGTCGTACATGACGTTCCACAGGAGAGGGCCAAGCACTGAGCCCTGGGGAACACCACCGGTGACTCTGTACTCCTTGGCGCCTTCATCCGTATCATATTTTAGGACCCTGTCGGTGAAGTAGCTTCCAACCATCCTCCGCAGGTATCCTGGCACGTTCATCTTCGCCAGGGCCTCCATGATGCAGTCCCATCTGGCAGAGTTGAAGGCATTTTTGACATCCAACGTTACTACCAAACAGTACTGCTTTGTACCCGATTTCCACCTGGTGCTAGATATTGCGTCCCGTGCCATCGAGACGACTAGGTTGATGGCATCCAAGGTGGAGCGGCCTCTACGAAACCCGTATTGGTTGTCAGCCAGTTGTGGCTCGACTACATCTTCTATCCTCTTATGTATTATACGCTCCAGTATCTTCCCGGCGGTGTCCAGCATGCAGAGTGGACGATAGGACGAAGGTTCATCTGGTGGCTTCTTCCCCTTGGGAAGAAGTACCAGTCTCTGTTGCTTCCACATTGTAGGAAAAATCCCTTCCTGAAGACACGCGTTGTATACATCCAGGAATATTCCAGGTGCTGTGTTGATGGTCACCTTCAGGGCAACGTTGGGGATTCCATCCAGTCCTGGCGCCTTGGTGTTTCCGAATCGGCCACAGGCTTCCAGCAGCTGCGCAGGAGTTACTGGGGGGATCACCTCCATGACGTGCTCCTCAGTGGAGAAGTCGAGCTCCGGTTGTTGTGGGAACAGCACCGCGACGATCTTTCTCAGGAGCTTGGGTGTGTATGTGTGTGTGAGTGTGTGTGTGTGTGTATTCCTGTTTTTTTAATTTTTGATTCATAAAACTCTTAAAGGGCTATATAAATAACATATATGTCTAGTTTTGTGAAAATTGATTCAATAGATTTTGTATAAATTAATGGGACATATACTCGTATCCTTTGGTCTGTAAAGATGCAAAGTTACAACTTTTTCCAAAATTTGATTATTTCATTATTAAACTCAGAAATCATACGTACTAAAAACGTGCTAAAAGAAAAAACATATTGAGAAAGTTGCTATAAATGTTTTATTTATTTATTTAAAATCACCATAATTCGTTGGTCATTTGCGATATTTAAAAAAAAACGGTATATTGCTAAACAGTAATTTATTTTATGCTAATATTAAGATTCTGATGTCCTTATAACATGAAAAAAAAATTATTTTTTATTATTCGTATTCGATAATTAATAAAATATTTATTGAAGTTAGAGGACACATATGTCCCATCGTTAATAGTTAGAAAATATGTTGTGTATTTTTTTTAAATCTCCGCCTAATATAACTGTATGAAATCGGAGACTATCGCGGTTGTTTGACATTATAAATAAGATAAAAAACGAATTTACCGCGTGAAGTTTGTAATACCCGAAGTTTCGGCGACGATGCAGCGGCCGTTATCTAGGGTAGATAGAAAGAGCTGACAATCCGTTGTTCCGCGGGTAGGCTAGCCCCCCCCCCTCCCACCGCCATTATAGTTAATGCAGTCGCGACAGCGTTATGCAGCCTACCGCGGAACCACGGTTTGACAGCTCTTTCAGTCTACCCTAGACAACGGTGGCTGCAACGTCACCGAAACGTCGGGTGTTACAAATTTCACGTGGTAAATTCGTTTTTATCTTATTTATAATATTAATTTATTTCCAATCTACTGATAAACTTTATTTTTAATATGTCAGCTCGCATTCTAAAATAGGTCGGAAATACGTAAGCTTAGAAAGATGTGTGAAGTCCCTCGGGTTGCATGGGATTGGGATGAATCAATTTGTCGCTTTATTTTATGTCGTTATTTTTCATTATTTTATGTCATTATTTTTTCCTAGTATAATCTTAGTTGAAATATGAAAATAAAATAAAATGTAGACCTGCGGAGCGCTTCGGTCGGAAGAAATCTCGTTTGTGTCATATCTATTGCGATAAACTCGCTTTAACGATTATCTGTGGCTCATTGGTGTGCCACCACGCCCGTGTCTATTCGAGTGTAGATTAAAATAATCGAACGCTAATACCCGCCGACTTTGACGAGCTACGCCGGAACTAATTTTGGGTATTTGATTAACCGACTCAGTGGGCAGGTAAATAGAGATTGGAGCTCGATCAGTTAAATGTTGAAACGTCACAAGGCAATCGTATTCTCACTTCACTCTTAGCATTAATAATAATAATATCTTATCCACCAGGCTTAGCATTTCCTTCTTTTATTACAGTCTTGTTTACCCTATGTCAACATGTTTTCTAATGTACAATTTAGTATCTTCTTGTTTAATATCTTCTTTATACTTAATATCAGTTCTAAATTCACGTTATTATTATTGTCATTATCAGTGGTAACTTGTAAATGGCTCTAAGCTTCATATTATTGTTCACTATAAAATTATTGGCTGTAAATTATCCTTAAGAAAATTTAAAAAAAAAAAAAAAAAAAAAATGAATTGCCATATCGAAAACTTCTTCTCGTGAGTAGTTTACAGTCAAGTTTTATAAAAACTTTTCTTCTGGAATCAAAAATAATCATGGTTTCCACAAATATTAAAAGATTTTAAGACATGGAGCCAAGCTAATGAAACCTGACAGAAAAATGACAAGCGCGATCGGGAGAAATCATTGTCGAAAAGTCAATAGGAAGGTACTGTCAGGCCCTTTGTTGACACGAGCCACTGAGAGGCTAATTACCTCGCGAATAATAGCAAGGACTTTGACATGGTAGTAAGTTTAATGTCCTTGACCTAATTCCGCTTTGCAGCCAGCTAGAATATATCTAGATCTGCAAAGAGTACGAGGACATAAACTAGCCTCTGAATGGCTCAAGGAGGGAGATTACTGGGGTGTGTCTGGAGGTGTTTGCTGAAAGGCATTTAAATAAAATGTCGGCATCTCTAGCGTCCAGTCATACAACATTACCTTCCAGTTCATTGGAGGGGGAATGCAAAAGTCCACTACAGTGTTGTCCAGTAATTCTGGCATTGAATGCCAATAGCATAAGCCATACTGTTGCTGTCGTAATCTTCTTGCAAGAGAGAAATCTTCAGGTCTATATCTCTCATGGTTGCACTGCCATACCCCAGAACAGTGTCCTTCTGGCTGGAACTTTTGGTTTAAGTCTACGCGGTTTTGTAGATTATTGGGCTCACTACGGCTACGTTGGAGGGTGTTGGGGGTGGTACTGGGGGGGGGGGGGGGGAGGGGGAGTAAGGCCTTAAGGTACTTCGATATTTCCGGATCCTTGGAATTGCTTAGAATCGATTTTTTGGTTATTCTGGCCTAGAGCAGAGAGGGCAGTTTTAGAGCTATATTAATCATAAATAACAGTAATTTATATCACAAAGCATCTAAAATGGCTTAGGCTCTTTTGAGCGTATAATTTCTTCTTTCTTTGAATGATTCAACGCTGCTTGGGAGCGGTCGCCACTTCTTTTTGCTTGTCCTGCAATCTCATTAAACGGCGCAAGTCACCGCAAATCATACATCTCCCTAGGCGTGAGATTGAACAGAACAATGCTAGCTTCAGATCAAAATGATAGCGGGACTTTATTAGTCAATTACGGGAACCGCGGCCCTTTGTTGGGAAAACGTAACAAAGCGCGCGGCTCGACGCCTCGTTAGGTTTATCTCGCCGCCTGCATGCGCGCGCAGTGTAGACTGCGCGGACGAAATATCCCCAACGACTAGTAATAACCTTCGTTAACGCGCGACGGATGACGATTGCACTCGCCATTTTTGGACGGACTCTGTCGTTATGACGCAGACACTGCTGATTAGTTTATCCGCAGACTCGTTACTTCGCTCTTCTCTACACTTACTAGCATAGGAGACATGCGGGACCATTTAATTTTATCGTTCCCATGCCGTTTTGGTCAATAAGCTACACATCGGGAAATATTGAGGAAGTAACGAACTTTGTCTTCCAGTGCCTTTTAATAAGAGTAATAATAATTATATACTCTTTATTTGCACCTTATTATACAAAAGGGTGAGCTTATTGCCACACGGCAATGTCTTACAAACTAACCTAATCATACATAGTGGTAAATGCGTGAATTGTGGGAATAAAGATTATTACGTTCGTCTGCGTAAAATACTAACCAGTAAAGGTATTTAAAACTCAAAATGCCCGAGGAGAGGAAATTGGGAGAGGAGGAGGAGAGAAAGGGACGAACTGGTTACTTCTTAGAAAGGTAGTAATCTTTGAGGTGAGTCTTAAATGATGGTAAAGAAGACGAGTTTCGTATATATGCCCGGGAGATCGTTCCAGAGCCTTGCACCATATACTCAGAAAAGAGTAGGAATAGAAATCAATATTATGACATGGATTTTTTTGTAAACTGTCAGAGGCTGACCGAAGTAGGCGACCGTGGGAACTTAATGGTTCAAAAAGTTCGTGGATATAGGATGGTGTTGATTGGGAGAGTACACGATAGAGGAAGCACAGTATAGCGAGTTAAAACAATAAGCGCACTCTCGAGCGGCAAGGTGTTGTGTGTATAAAGTGCGAGGGTAGTGAGCAGAGGGATACGTTACGGCAAATGCCTGCAGTTGTCAAATTTCACGAAGGTTTCAATATCTGCGTCGGCGGAGTAGCGGCCATATGACGACACTCTTGCCCGCTTGGTTGTCCGAATTTTGTTCAACGTGACGTCGCTCCCTTCGATTTCAATTTTGTTCTAAGAGAAGCCACTCTCTGTGTACTGTGCTTCAAGTATGACAACGTGATCTCACATTGTCTGATATATTTTAATAGGTAAGTCATTTCGCTATGTCGACTGCTGTTATTAACGCTACTGTAGGAGGACGACCATGTGCGTAGATCTATTTAATGGGATAATCATGTAGACACTACGTCATATGTTATGATTTGATTTACGTCACATGTTAGAGACCGCGTCACATGTTATAACTGATCACGCCAGCGTCTACTTTTTTACGGCCGAGTGGCCATTGTAAACCGTTGACGACCACCGTTTGCGTCGCGAAAGATGAAAACACATAGTATTGATCGACCGGCGAATAGTATATTTCCGACTGGTGAGCGGGCGAGCTTGTTCAGACCAGCGACCGTGACATTCAGGTCGTGTCAACTGTTTATCCTTCACATTTCAACACCATCCGATAAAGATGTAGAAGAGCTTCGACAAGTGTGTGGGTGTGTGATCAAATTCAAATTCAAATTCAAAATTCTTTATTTATCTATAATATTACATGTATTTTTAACATTCAAAGCCATCCTAACTAGGCCTCGCCTGTACTAAGGTAGGCTTAATATAAAAAAAGGGTATAGTGGTTTTCGTAACTTGCTGTAATACATCTTTGTATATTATTATGTTACATTTGGGAAGTTAGAAATAGAATAAGAAAGCGTAATAATATTAAATTTAGGTATATACATATAAATATATACATACATATATAAATAAATATATACTTTATAGATAAATATAAAATATACTATATATATATATATATATATATTATATATATATATATATATATATATATATATATATATATATATATATATATATATATATATATATATATATATATATATATATATATATATATATATATATATATATATATATATATATATATATATATATATATATATTGATATTTTAAGTGTGTAAATTTTTTTAAATTATTTTCAATAATATATAAAATTAGATTCATGAAAAGTTACTTATCTGGGGTCCTGGTGGACCAGAAACATTTAAACGATAGTTAATGTCCTCTTTAAATACTTAGGGCAGCGGCACCTGTTTCCGCAATTGATAACCTATGATGTTCTTAGTTATTGCAGCCGAATTACTGTATGCCCTTGGATGTAATAAGTATAGGAGGATGGTTTCTGTAACAGAAATGGATGTTAGTAACTTATTAGGTTATTTGATTTAAGTTACTAACATCGACTTATTAAGTTACTAACATCCATTTCTGTTACAGAAACCATCCTCCTATACTTATTACATCCAAGGGCATACAGTAATTCGGCTGCAATAACTAAGAACATCATAGGTTATCAATTGCGGAAACAGGTGCCGCTGCCCTAAGTATTTAAAGAGGACATTAACTATCGTTTAAATGTTTCTGGTCCACCAGGACCCCAGATAAGTAACTTTTCATGAATCTAATTTTATATATTATTGAAAATAATTTAAAAAAATATATATATATATATATATATATATATATATATATATATATATATATATATATATATATATATATATATATATATATATATATATATATATATATATATATATATATATATATATATATATATATATATATATATATATATATATATATATATATATATATATATATATATATATATATATATATATATATATATATATATATATATATATATATATATATATATACGAGTATATATATATATATATATATATATATATATATATATATATATATATATATATATATATATATATATATATATATATATATATATATATATATATATATATATATATATATATATATGTATATATAGTATATATATATATATATATATATATGTTATTAATGTCTCCGTTTCTTGTCGACCCATAGTCAAAAGTGACTTAGTTAGGTTTTTCTTTACGTCGTGACTATTCCTAGATTTCAGTCCTGCAGGAAAAACACTATTCATTTTGTTGAACAGTCGAGGAGCAATGTAAGAAAAGTGTTTTTGTGCAAAACTTGTTCTCTTTTTTTAGATTAAGTGCTGTCTGGTTGTTAACTCGTGTTCCTTTATGGTGTGTTGAATATAGATGATAATTGTCATGATTATAGTAGTAGAGTAGGACTACCTTAGCGTATATTTGACGAACGTCAAGACTTTAGATTCATTGTACAAGCTCTCCGAAGAATACCGGAAGGGTTTTTTTGTGTATTACCCGTTGAGTATGAGTCACCAAATCTGGTCGCGAAACAATTATCCGTTGAGTACGAGTCGACCAAATCTGGTCGCGCGTTTTTCTCATTTCTTTGACGTTCTCATATTTATTCATAATTATCTAATTGTTTTACAAAATGATATTTCAATATTCTATAGTTCGAAATTTCAATGCAATCATTGTGCAGTTGTTCTTTTTATGATTGGTGTAGTAGTTTCGTAGTTATAGTACTTTAAGTCGAGCGCCGTCGATGTCGCCGAAAATCCTGCAGATGCATCCATGAAAATACCCATTTACTCCAAGGGTTAATAGCGACTTTTGGGCTTTAATTAGAGGATCAAGTGCTTGCAGCGAGGCTCCACCCCAAGCTATGATTCCGTATGCTAGTAAGTTATGGGCCAATGCGAAATATATCGTTCGTACTAAATCTTTGGATACGGCATTTCTTATTAACTTGAATATATGTACAAGTTTTCTCAATTGCAGCAGTCTTGCATGTGTGGATTTTTAGTTTGCGCTGGGTTTGTTAGTCGTTATTTAGTTTTAGAGTCATTAGGAGTCAGTAGATTATAATTTAGCCATACTTTGATTATAGATAGTCCGTTTTCAGTATAATTGTACACATCGTCCCAGGATTTGCCTCTGAATACAATAACCGTGTCGTCTGCAAAGGACATAGCTTCTCCTCCCTCATAGGTCATGTTAGTAAGGTCATTAATGTAGATGAGGAATAAGATTGGCCCTAATATACTACCTTGCGGTACACCGTACCTAACATGTGCTTCCGAGCTGACCGTCTCATCAACTTTTGTTGTTTGTATTCTCTCCGAAAGGTAATTTTGGAACCATTTTAATGGTAAGCCACGCACTCCGATATTTCGGAGTTTACTCAATAGTATACGATGTGAGACGGTGTCATAGGCCTTGGCCAGATCCAAGAATACCGCAATGCATTTTTCTCCACTATCTAAGGCATTAACAATGGAAGTAGTTAGGGATAGGAATGCATCCTGAGCACCTCGTCCGGATCTGAAACTAAATTGCCTCGCCGCTAGTAACTTTTTGGTTTCCAAAAAACGTCCCTTATTAAATAATTGCACGAATGTGAACGTTATAAGTTTATAACGTCATCAATAATCAAAATAGCAAAGAGAAGTCTGCCTCCAACAACGTAATCGGAGAAGTCTGTCGATGTCAAATCACTTGATAGATTACACGAAGATATGTGTGTCACTGGCACCCGATGATTGTACGCCGCAGCTCACCCGACCCTATCCAATCGGCATAGGAACAATAAATGGCCCAGCCATAAAGTGGCGCATAAAAATCGCATTAAGAAAACTGGCCGGATCTCGCAGATTGTATCTCTCCGCTGCGGCACCTCGTTAATGTAGGACCGCACCGCGTCTAACTCTTCGCCTCGCCTGGCAGTCACACACCACTCGAATCGACTCTACCACAGATTAGGAAAGAGGGTATGTGTTATTAATACATCAGACGTGTCGCGCCTTTAAATGCGATTAGGAGGGGAGAGGGGGGGGGGGGAGGGGTATTTTGAGGGCGATCTTACAATCCCAGAAAGAGTTTATTATAATACGACAATCTCTTACAACCAACCACTATGAAGTATTTGTATATATGTGCGTGTAACATGTGCGTAGGTGTGTCTTGTTATTGCATTCGATTGACAGAATTGAAAAGCAATTCCGTTATTTTTTATCCGAATCATTAATCGAATCCAAAACTTTACAATGTAAGACCAGGCAACCTTACCACTGTGCCAGCGGTCCGTGTTAGCTAATGGTTCCTTGCAATTGGGCCACTAAGACCCGTCTCGTTCTAGGGGTCGGCTTAGCTCACAGCTTAGCTTCTATCCAGTAGCCTCCTTGAATGAGAGTCTACCCCGGGAAACCTCTGTATCCTAGGCTATGTCTGGTAGATCAGTTTCCCCTGGGGTTGGCGCACGGGCGCTACTGGGCGTTGTCGCACCATGCGGTGTCAGTCGACTGCCAGCTGACTGTCAGCCAATCGACTGTTACACTGCGGCGAATAACTGAAGGAGTCTATAAAGGACATACTCTTACCTAAGCAGCGAGGGTGGATGCTGACCTATTGTCAGCCACTCTTGAAACGACCAGTTAGCAACCCGATCCCGAGTGAAGAGACGGGTAAAAGCTGCCACGGTCTGCGATAAATTAGAACTGAATTACCGCTGATTAAATAACAGGTAGAGGCGGCGTAAGCGAGTTCGTACCAGTAACCAGACGGGAGAATAGAGAAATTCCGCCAAATCTGTTAGTGAAGGCGCGAGGCTGCCCGCTGTCCCAACTCAACTTCCTTGTGCCACGTGGTAAGGCGTTGGCCTCTCACGGACTAGTTGTCTTAGCTGGATGGTGATCTGTCTTCATACCTAAGTCTCTACGCTCATCGCAGGTTAAGAAAAACGATCACATATCGTTATACACCTTGGGGTGGTGGATTCGCCCGCTGCAGTTGACTACACTTCGCTGTAGTTGACTTTGAAAGCGATTTGAGGGGATATTTTTGAGGTAGATCTTGCAATCCCGGAAATATTAATTTAGCTACCTTTGCCATATTTGCTATTAAATTAAGTTTAACACCAGGAAATGCTACCAAAGCGACCAAAAATCTAGGGGTGTAAAACCCGCGTAATTTTATCGAAACGCTTCTGCAATAAAATCGCGATTTGAAGTGCCTAATGCCATAAGCTAGTTTTACGACCCTTCTATTAATTACGCAATTGCGCGACGGCGCGGGTCGAGGTCCTGGCTAGGGACTACAGCCTCGTTTCGTTTCCCCCGGGTTCGGTGGCAGTAATCACATAATATTTCACGCTTAAGCAATGCTCTTAACGACCCATTGTGGATTTTGCATAGATTTACATAAAGAATATAAGACCGACCGTATGAAATTCGCGAAACGAATCAGGACGTTGGATGAAATGAATTGGAAACGTAACGAGGAGGGATCCAGATGGAGCTGTAAACAAAAATGGCGTGAGCGAGAAGGTTGATATAATAAGAAGGGTGGGGAAGGGGGGGGGGGGTATATGCTGCATGGCGAAATCAACACTGATACAGCACACTGAGGAAAAGTCGAGAGAAAAACAACAAATACACATGTACGTACAACGCTGAATTCATGAATAAATAATGTCGACAAAGAGATTACAGAATACATATTATATCATAGAGGATGTAGCATTAAATACTAAAACACGTAAATATATTAAAAACAAAAAAAAATACGACTGTCGTTACAGAAAATGAACTATTGTATTTATAATTATTTTTATTACGGTTTTTTTATGAAATATTTGTGCTTTATGTATGAATCCATATAGTTACATGTATATTTCTGGAATGTACTCAATCAGACTTTTCACTTGACAATAAACACTATATATAATTATGTTAATTTATTGACACTTGGACATTTAGACAACTACTTACTTCATATTTGGACGGTTAAGGTACCACTCGGGATGACATAACGATTCTTAAAATATAACACACACTTCTAAATCGGATCAAGCTTTTAAAAGTTATGGTAAAATAAACAAACGGAAAACATACATAGATGAGCCCTGAAAACATTGCACTCCTTTTTTGTTGGGCAGTCGTGTAATAAGGCTCTCCGCTCGTCGAAAAAGTTTTATAAAGAATATGTAATCGTTAAGTTTGGCTTTGTGTTTAGTCTAGTTAAATGTTGTGTTTAGTCTAGTTAAATGTTGTGTTTAGTCTAGTTAAATGATAATTTGGAAATTCCTAAACCTCCTACTAGACAGAAATGTGGAATTATCAAATTATTGTGTAAGTTTCCCCCTACCCGAACAAATCAATAAATGTCTTTATTAATATTATACAGGGTGCGGCAGTGAGGACGGACGGTTTTAAAAAAATCATAAAATAGTTAATTTTTACCCAAAAACATATTTATTGATGAAATCAGGTTCGCAAGGAAATAGCATTTGAGACAGTCAAGGGTGGAAAATCACATCAGGCATGTGGTGGCCGAAATCGTTGATGCAGTGCTGGAGGTGTTCTTGGAAATTCGCGTAGACTCTCTCCAACATCGCTCTTTCAACTTGGGCGACTTCCACGCGAATTGGGTCCTTCAATTCGTCCAGAGTTCGGGGCTTGTTCTTGTATACAGCGCACCAAACCATTGGCCCTTACTTCTTCGAAGACGGTAATAGTCGTGCTGTTACCTTGAACTCAGAGCGTCGAAATGATCACCAACTTCTTTTTCCCTAAATTACGACGGCGACGTGTTCCAATCCGACGTGTGTGGTTCCAGCAGGATGGGGCGACCGTCCACACAGCCAGAGCATCAATGGACGTTACTCGCCCTCTCTTCCCTGGTCGCCTTATTTCCAGGTTTGGCGATGTTCATTGGCCTCCTCGGTCCCCAGATTTATCCATATGCGTTTTTTTCTTATGAGGACACCTCAAGGCTAGAGTATACGAGAACAAACCCCGAACTCTGGACGAATTGAAGGACGCAATTCGCGTGGAAGTCACCCAAGTTGAAAGAGCGATGTTGGAGAGAGTCTACGCGAATTTCCAAGAACACCTCCAGCACTGCATCAACGATTTCGGCCACCACATGCCTGATGTGATTTTCCACTCTTGACTGTCTCAAATGCTATTTCCTTGCGAACCTGATTCCATCAATAAATATGTTTTTGAGTAAAAATTAACTATTTTATGATTTTTTTAAAACCGTCCGTCCTCACTGCCGCACCCTGTACTTAATACTATACTTATATTATAATACTATTGTAATTCATTAAATATTATACTACTAACTACATAAAGTTACACATTACCTAATCCATCATTGCAATTTAAGGCTATTTTTGGACAATAACTCAAATTTAGGAATAATTCAGAACCGGCGACCAACGAGACAAGTTTTAGAAAATAGCTTAATAATACCCAGAAGGAAAACATCATTTGGTCAAAGACATTACTCTTTCATTGCGCCGAGATTTTACAATCTTATCAATATGGAAATAAAAATGAATTTGACATTTAGGGAATTCAAAAATAAATTAAAGAAATGGTTATCGAATCACGACAGACTAATCATACATCAAATGTTAGAAATAATAGTATAATAAAACTTAGGTGCACAAATTATTAACATATTTTTAAACTTATATGTTAAGTATTTTTTAACATTGAACTAACTACCAAAAATTATTTGACTTTGACAATGAATTATACTTTTAGACTAGGTATTTTTATATTAAATCCTATATTACTTAACATAATATTAAATATTAATGACTGTTTCTTTCTTTTCTCACATATAACTTAATTTATATTATTTAATCGAATTTTATATTATATTTATTGCCGATTTAATAATGGAATTGCATTTTATTTATTATATTTTTTAATATTTTTTTATTAATATTATTTTTTATTTTTTTTTTATTCTGAAGACCACATTTTAGGGCAATTTAGTGTCATTAGCTTTTTACTAAAACTTGTACATTTGTAAGCAACCAAGTAATCAAGCAAACTTGATTGTAATATTGGAGTCCTGTCCACCCTAGAACGGGCTAGTGCCAGTTGGGTGACAGAAACAAATAAGCAAAAGGTTAAGGTTTTGCCATTCGGTACCTGTTATTTTTGTAAGCTAATCAATGTTTTATAGTAATTAATTCTTAAATAAATAAATAAATAATAAATAAATAACTATTGTATATCCTTTTTATTCTGATTGATACCCCAACCGTTAGGAATTTCTTTTCCGAACGGGGTATCCGTTCAATTTACTTATTTTATGTAGTTATATTACATTTGTCAAATAGTGTAATTATTCGGGTCAGTGTACTTTTAGTATTTAATTTTCGACAAATAAATATGCAATAATTGGCTTTTACTGTATATATAATTATATGTCATAGCGCATACCTTTATCTGTTTAAAATTCCAGATTAGTCTTACCTCTAATTGATCATCCCATCTATCTAGAATTGTAAAGTATAATATACTAGCTGCACCCCGCGGTTTCACCCGCGTGGTGATAAATAATTGTCATAATGATAAAAAAAAACTATATAATCTTTATAAATTATAGCCTATGTGTTATTCTGATGTGTAAGCTATATTATTGTAAGTTTCATCAAAATCCATTCAGTAGTTTTTGCGTGAAAGAGTAACAAACATCCATACATACATTCTTACAAACTTTCGCGTTTATAATAGTAGTAGGATTCAAGGACTATAGATAAATAACTACAAAGATCATACACTGGACTTTAATATTTTTTTTTTTGTCTACCCCTAATTTAATCTAAACTACCTCCGCTTTCCTATTATATTATCCTATCTGGCTCTCTCTCTTTGCTTAAAATACAAATACGGGGCCTATTTTATAAATATTGGATGCAATTGCTGTATGATTTAATGTTTTTTTCTACGGTTTTAACAATCCTTAGTTATAGTTACCTTTATTTTCAGTGGTTGAGTCTCAACGTCTGGGAGGATTTAATATTTCATTCAAGACACCATCTCTGGTGATCTGTCACGTAGTTAATAATAAAAAAACTATGTATTTGCAGCTGTCAATACGTAAACTAGGCAATGTATCATAATATTATATCATAATATACTATATTATATATAAATATGATACATTATTGTATATCTTATAACATATGATATTATATTATATTGTAATATGTTATATTATATTATTTATATTATATTATGCTAAATTATATTACATATTGTTTTTTATGAGACGGAAGGACAGCAGGCAAGGCGTAGGTACAGGCTCAGCAAATATTACCACAGAACTTTGTATCCATCACCCCAACACAGGCGTATACCTAGTGGGGTGATATAATCCTGACAAGTTAATGCCCTTTCGCGATTTTCATCATATGTATTCTTTTAAAATGGGTAAAAAAAATTAACGCAATCTTTTTTATGTAACTATAAAAAATAGGATAAATAAATAAATAAATTACAAGTTATATAATATTGAAAATATACAAAGACTATGTAATAAAACTACAAACGCTGCAACTTAGGGTTATCCTCAAGATATCTCTTAACATGGTTTTCAGGATACACATATGGCATAGGACACAGTTCGGGTACCAGCGGCAGCGAGCTCAATCTCTTTTGGTAAATTCAATCAAAGGTCATATAAATGATGATATTTGCTTACGATCACAAAAGAATCATCATGACAGAAAGAGTTCCTAGCGAAATAAGTGTTACAGTTTATCATCGTGACTGGCACAAAAGCTACGTGAAACTGCAATAAATTGTAAAAAGCCCAATAAATTGCACAAAGCCCAATATCTGGTACTCGGCTATTCGACTGATGAAGAGAGATTGTTTTTTGGATAAAATAGTAAACTTTTCCAGACATTGGTGCTCAGTCATTGAAAAGCAAAATTACTTTACTGCAGGATTGTGAAAAGATTCTTAAAAATACATTTTTGTAAAGAAATAAATGTGGGCACATTTATGAAATCGCCTTCGTATAATATACAAACCAAAAATTGAGGCAGAAAAATAAATAGAAGAGAAATGACTGGAAGCTCATATGTTAGAGGTTTGCAGCATATGCGCGTCGTCGACAGGGAGTCGTCGGGAAATCCTCCACATATATATTAAATATACCTAGCAGTACCCAAAACTTCAGCCATTAATCTTGAAGGTGGGAAGTTCCTACAATCATATCTCCTACTCTACTGCATATACAAATGGCCCGGTGGCATAGTGGTTAGGTCGCTTGATCTTACATTGTAAGGTCCCGGGTTCGATTCCCGGCTGGGTCACCATTTTCCGTTGGGATCAAATTAACGGAATTGCATTTTCAATTCTGTCGATCGAATGCAATAACAAAACACACACTTACAGACATGTTACACGCACACATACATATAATACGTGATAGTAGGGTTGGTTGTAAGAGATTGTCATATGACAATAAACCCGCCCATTGTGACATTTTCACAATAAATAGTATAAACAAACAAACAAATAAACAAATATATCTCCGACTCTCTCTCCAGTGTCTATTCCTCAATTTTCAGGCATATACCTTAAATAAGTTCTCGAAGTCGTATCACAAGCCTCAGAATATTTGCATAAGGACGCTTTCAAACGGGACGAAGGCCGATCATCAAGAAACAAAGCTCGCGAAGAATACTTTACACATATATATTAGATAAGAGCACATACATATTAGATAAGAGACACCTTATCAAAACAGCTTTTTTAATAATGTTCAAACTCGCTAGGGGGAAGAACCCTAATGCCGGACGGCACCTAGTGTCGGACATTAATAGTATCTCGACAAGTTACGGCGCGATCGATGCAAAGATGGATGAAAAGGGTGCGGGGAAGCGTAAGCTTTTCCTTTTCCTACGTCTTTGTATCGATCGCGCTGCAACTTGTCGAGATACTATTATTGTCCGACGCTAGGTGCCGTCCGGCGTTAGGTGACTTCCTCCTAAGACCCTATGAATAACAGCGATCATCTTTCTGGCGAAAATGTTTGCCATGAAATCATGCAGCCGTGATATCGACGCGAATAACTTTGAGCAAGGCGAGAATCTACATCTATGTATGAATAAATATCGTTGCTGTAACTCATTAAGTATTTCGAAGAAATAGTCGATAGTGATACATGCTAATGTCATATTATGCCGGAAATACATATAAAAAAATAGTCTTCGATTTCACTAGTATTCAATCTTTTTTATTAGCTCCTCATCCTCTTGTACCACGATTTTTATTACCCCGAATATTGCCTACAGATTGTATTGCGTGAAAAATGTATTTTGAAGAAAATAATTATAAAAGTATTTTGAAGAAAAAGGCGATTTTATGATGAGCGCTTTGCGACGGTCTATAGTGTGATAATAACTGTCCTTGGATAACTCTTTCCCTCATATAGAGCAAAAAATATAGTCATAAAAAATATTTTTTATAAAACGGATTTTACTGCATCAACTTGGTAGCACTAGCGTTTAAGACACATAATATTTTTCGGTTAGACATAAAATAAATCTTAGCGATGATATGAGAGTAATACCATTGCACTAAGGGTCTACGCATACTCACGTCGAAACGTTTGTCAATGATCCGCGAAGGTTTGATATTGTGCTTATTTCCAATACGTTAAAATGCAACTCCTCACCATCTCGTACCATGATTTTTAATAATTCGAATACTTCCTACGGATTGTATCGTGTGAAAGCTGCCTTAGTGAATACATACATTCTTTGAGCAATGGCAGTGGCTCCGCGCTCCGTGCTCCGAAGCGAGTGGCAGTTTGCTCTGCGCTCGGCTCTCGCCTCCGTTTTATTGCCGACCGTTCGTTAACCGTTTCGATTTATACGATCGCAATCGAGATTTCCTCATTTCGATAATAAAAGATTCCTCCTCGGCGAGCGTCGCGGATAATAACCGAGCCTAAAATAAAGCCACTTGCCATTGCGAGAGTGCGCGCTCATCGCGCGGAAAATAAACGGACCGACACAACTCGGACACGCCTTCCCGTTGCCTCACTTAGAGGTGTCAAATACTACGGGCGAACCCGTTTCCTCATGTAGTTTTAACGATAATAATCGTTCTATCTCCCGTGAGGTGAGCGTAGAAGACTTAAAGACGAATACAAATCTACCGTCTAGCTGAGCCGACATGCCGGTCAGGTGCTAACGCCTTACGGCAAAGAACCGAGAAGGGTATCGTCGAAATAGATTGATTTTAGGACTAAAAACATTCCTGATGTATTTAACGTCATTGTATTTAAAGTCCTGATGTATTTAAAGTGATGTGTTTTGAATAAGCTGGAGCGTCTGCAAAAAATCTTACTCAGGTATGTTGTTAATTTGCAAAAGTTCGACCACGTTAGCTGCTTTCGTGAGCAACTTCATTGGCTTCCTATTCGCGATCGAAGAAATCTGTATACGTTGTCGCTACTCTACAACATACTCAATAACCCCACTTCACCCTCCTATCTCAAGGAGAATTTCCACCCTTTGGGAGGCCACGGTCTTCCACTTCGATCAATTCGTCTGTTTACGCGCACTCTTTTACAGTCCATTCGGCTCGTTTATGGAATCAGCTCCTTCCCTTTATCAGGCATGCACCTTCGCTGCATACTTTGGAAAAGTTGTTGAATCAACATTTATTTTTACACAGCCACTAACCAAATAGGTGCCTCACCTTGTCCTCTCCTTTATCCTTCCCTGGGCAACCTTAGCATAAGTTACTGACATCTTGCGGTGTCGACTACAACGGGCGAGCCCGTCACCACAGGACGTTTTAACGATTAGTCGTTCTGTCGCCCTGCAGTGAACGTAGAAGACTTTGGACAGTACAATCCTACGTCCAGCTACGTCACAACCCGTGAGAGTCCAACGCCTTAGCGCGAGTTAGCCAGGAATAAACCCGGCGGGCTCGAGATACTCGCGCCCTCACTTCCAATTGTGACTAGATTTCTCCGGTCTCTCGATTGGTTCCGAGTTCGAGGTCGCTTGCGCGGTCCTCTCCCTTACGAAGCGGTGAAACGATGTGCACCGAATCTATCGCGGACCAAGGCGTCCTTTGCCCGACTCTGAACCGGGATCGGATGGCCAATGGTCATTTCAAGAGCAGTCGCCGTAAGGTAGACAACCACCCCCGCTCTATAGGAAACAATACAGTTCCCAGACTCCCCCGATTGTTAGTCGGAGAGCACAGTCGATTGGCTTGCGCCGGTCGGTGCGCAGACCGTCCAGGAGCGCCAGAGGTTTGATTCCCACGGGAGACTGGTTGAGCCAGGTTCCTACCCAGGTTCGCACCCCATGCGTGGAGGCCATCGGATGGGTGTTGACCCGTGAGTGTGACCGACCCTGAACACATGGGTCTTCGTGGCCACCTCATCATGGGCCCATTAGCTCCCACATATAAGTTACTGACATATATGTATTTGTATAAGTTTATTTTATATTTAACTTTACTACTTTTTTGTGTACTTGTTGACTGTATGATATCGCTAGAGCGATAAATCCGCCATTTGTGCATAAATTTTCTTTTTTTATAAAACCAGTGTAATTTTCATTAAGCTAAGTTTTTATAGCACAATGAAGTTATTCGATTCTATTCTATTATATAAAGTCGTATATTTTTTTTCGTAAATAAAATTAATTAAAATAACTATATTCCACTTTCTGCTTTAATCCACTCAATCCACATTGTAGATAAAGCGTAGTTCGGCGCACATAGGACTGCCTCAGCCTCCCGAACCGAAAACCAGTTACTGTTCATGTAACGTCTTAATAACAACTAGTCATTGTTAAAGAAAAACGGAGATAGTTAATCCATGCAGGTATGACACTTTGCCACATATTGACGTATAAAGCAAAAGTGGTTATTACATGCTTATTTACTTGTTACATACTAAATTATAAAAGATTTACTTGTAGCATAAAAATGGTTTGTCTAGGAATTCGGCAAAATTCAATAAATTAAAAAAAATGTGAAAAGTAGACAAATTTTTGTTTTTAAACTGCATCGAAAATCGCAGCAGTAGTTTGTGGACTGTAAGTTTGTTAATAAGGTTCTGATTCGATTTAATTGAGAAGAAAGAAGCTTGATAGGAATGCAAAAAAAGAAAAAGCACGCCTTCCGCTGTGTTGCTCGGTTTAGAAGTTGTAGAACATAGTAGAACCTGGGCCCATTTACGGCAGCTTTTCTCCTGGTGGACACACGGCGACCCAAAACGTTAAAGATTTATAATAGCTACTTTATTAATATTATTTTTTCGGTGAATTATAAGCAATGGCGGAGGTTGTTTCTTGCAGCGATTGCAAGTTGTGTCAAATTTATAACTAAATCAATCAATATTATAAGCGTGCCTAGGCATGCTATTATTATAGGCATGCTGAATGAATGAATGAATGAATGAATGAATGAATGATGAATGAATGAAAATCTCTTTATTGCACAATAAAATAAGGTACAATGGCGGACTTATTGCTACACTACAGCAATATCTTCCAGTCAACCAACATGCTGGTGTGAAAAGAAGAGTAGGCAACAAATTATAGCCTAAAATTAAATTTGAAATTATAGCATATAATATATATTGTGTGTGTATCTAAAGTAAAATGTAAATATATAAATAAATTTTTGAGTTTAACATATTATATATCTCATATATAAAAAGAGAAGTTCCGATTCACTCATTCATTCATTCACTCATTCATTCACTGACTGACTCATCAACGCCCAGCCCTAACCCTTAGACCTAGGAAGCTGAAATTTTTAACATAGGTTCCTTTTAGGACGCAAACGCTCGCGGATTTTTCGAAATTCAACCCCTAAAGGGGTGAAAAGGGGTTTCACAGTTTGTATGAAAAACCTATATAGATGTACTTTTTAATTCGATACTTTGAAAGACTACTCTAATAAACAAATAAGGAAATAGGTGTTTCATGTTTTTTCAAAATTCTACCCTTAAAGGGGAAAAACGGGGGTTTAAAATTTGTATGGACAAACGATTTTAGATGGACTTTTTATTTCGAAAGTTTGTAAGATTACTCTAATAAATAAATAGGGAAACACGTGTTTCATATTTTTTCAAAATTCAACCCCTAAAGGGGTGAAAAGGGGTTTCGAAATGTTTATAGAGAGACGATATAGATGTACTTTTTAATTCGAAACTTTGTAAGATTACTCTAATAAACAAATAAGAAAACAGGTGTTTCATGTTTTTTCAAAATTCAACCCCTAAAGGGGTGAAACGGGGTTTCAAAATTTGTATGAATGAACAATATTAGATGTGCTTTTTATTTCGAAACTTTGTAAGATTACTCTAATAAATAAATAAGGTAACACGTGTATCATATTTTTTCAAAATTCAACCCCTAAAGGGGTGAAGAGGGGTTCCAAAGTTTATATGGAAAATCGATTTAGATGTACTTTTTAATTCGAAACTTTTTCAGATTACTCTTATGAACAAATAATCAAATAGGTGTTTTATGGTTTTTCAAAATTCCGCCCCTAAAGGGGTAATACGGGGGTTTAAAGTTTGTATGGATAAACGATTTTAGATGGACTTTTTATTTCGAAAGTTTGTAAGATTACTCTAATAAATAAACAAGGAAACACGTGTTTCATATTTTTTGAAAATTCAACCCCTAAAGGGGTGAAAAAGGGTTTCCATTTTTTTATGAAGAAACGATATAGATGTACTTTTTAATTCGAAAGTTTGTAAGATTACTCTAATAAGCAAATAAGAAAATAGGTGTTTCATGTTTTTTCAAAATTCGACCCCTAAAGGGGTGAAAAGGGGTTCCAAAGTTTGAATGGAAAATCGATATAGATGTACTTTTTAATTCGAAACTTTTAAGATTACTCTTAAAAACAAATAATCAAATAGGTGTTTTATGGTATTTCAAAATTCCGCCCCTAAATGGGTAATACGGGGGTTTAAAGTTTGTATGGATAAACGATTTTAGATGGACTTTTTATTTCTAAAGTTTGTAAGATTACTCTAATAAATAAATAAGGAAACACGTGTTTCATAATTTTTGAAAATTCAACCCCTAAAGGGGTGAAAAAGGGTTTCCATTTTTATGAAGAAACGATATAGATGTACTTTTTAATTCGAAACTTTGTAAGATTACTCTAATAAACAAATAAGAAAACAGGTGTTTCATGTTTTTTCAAAATCCAACCCCTAAAGGGGTGAAACGGGGTTTCAAAATTTGTATGAATGAACAATATTAGATGTGCTTTTTATTTCGAAACTTTGTAAGATTACTCTAATAAATAAATAAGGAAACACATGTATTATATTTTTTTTTAATTCAACCCCTAAAGTGGTGAAAAGGGGTTCCAAAGTTTGTATAGAAAATCGATATAGATGTACTTTTTAATTCGAAACGTTTTAAGATTACTCTTATAAACAAATAATCAAATAGGTGTTTTATGGTTTTTCAAAATTCCGACCCTAAAGGGGTAATACGGGGGTTTAAAGTTTGTATAGATAAACTATTTTAGATGGACTTTTTATTTCGAAAGTTTGTAAGATTACTCTAATAAATAAATAAGGAAACAAGTGTTTCATATTTTTTTTAAATTCAAGCCCTAAAGGGGTGAAAAAGGGTTTCGATTTTTTTTATGAAGAAACGATGTAGATGTACTTTTTAATTCGAAACTTTGTAAGATTACTCTAATAAATAAATAAGAAAATAGGTGTTTCACGTTTTTTCAAAATTTAACCCCTAAAGGGGTGAAACGGGGTTTCAAAATTTGTATGAATGAACAATATTAGATGTGCTTTTTATTTCGAAACTTTGTAAAATTACTCTAATAAATAAATAAGGAAACACGTGTATCATATTTTTTCAAAATTCAGCCCCTAAAGGGATGAAAAGGGGTTTCGATTTTTTTATGGAGAAACGATATAGATGTACTTTTTAATTCGAAACTTTGTAAGATTACTCTAATAAACAAATAAGACAATAGTTGTTTCATGTTTTTTCAAAGTTCAACCCCTAAGGGGGTGAAACGGGGTTTCAAAATTTGTATGAATGAACAATATTAGACGTGCTTTTAATTTCGAATGTAGGAGGAGGAATGTGCTGTAGGAGTACTCTAATAAAAAAAAACCAAAATGCGATTTTCGTTGTTTTTCCTAAATTCAACCCCTAAAGGGGTGGAAAGGGGTTATAAAATTAATATGAAGAAACGTTATTGATGGTCTTTTTAATTCGAAACTTTGTTAGGTTACTCTATTAAACAAATAAGAAAATAAGTGTTTAATTTTTTTTTTATTCTACCCCTAAAGGGGTGAAACAGGGTTCCACACTTTGTAGGAATAAACAACATTAGATGTGCTTTTTATTTCGAAAATTCGAAGGATTACTCTAATAAAAAAGTAAGTAAATACGTCTTTCGTGGTTTTTCAAAATTCAACCCCTAAACGGGTGAAAAGGGGTTATACAATTTGTATGGAGAAACGATACAGATAGACTTTTTAAATCAAAACTTTGTAATATTACTCTCATAATCAAATAAACAAATGGGTCTTTCATGGTTTTTCAAAATTTCGCACTTAGAGGGGTAAAACGGGGTTTTAAAGTTTGTATGGATAAACGATTTTAGATGGACTTTTTATTTCGAAACTTTGTAAGGTCACTCTAATAAATAAATAAGGAAACACGTGTTTCATATTTTTTCAAAATTCCACAACTAAAGGGGTGAAAGGGGTTTCAAAATTTGTATGGAAAACGATATAGATATACTTTTTAATTCGAAACTTTGTAAGATTACTCGAATAAACAAATAAGCAAATATGTCTTTTGTGTTTTTTCAAAATTCAACCCCTAAAGGGGTGAAACGGGGTTTCAAAATTTGTATGAAAAAACGATATTAGATGAACTTTGTAGGATTACTTTAAAAACCATCTAAGCAAATATGTGTTTCGTATTTTTTTGAAATTTCACCCCTAATGGCGTAAAAAGGGGTGTTTAAGTTTGTATGGAGAAACGATATTAGATGGACTTTTTATTTTGAAACTTTGTAGGATAACTATTATAAACAAATAATTAAATACGTCTTTCGCGTTTTTTCACAATTCATCCCCTAAAGGCGTGAAAAGGGGTTTAAAATTTGTATGGAGAAACGATATTAGATGGAAATTGTATACTCTAATAAACATTTAGGCAAATACGTATTTAGTATTTTTTTAATTCAACCCCTAATGTGGTGAAAAGGGGTTTAAATGATAATAAACAAATAAGCAAATGCATGTTTCATATTTTTTTTAAATCTACCACTTAGGGGGTGAGAAGAGGTAAATAACCCTAAAAATCAAAAAAGAAGTCGCGCGCGACGGTTCCCGGACGTGAGAAGGCGCTAGAACCTCATTATAAATTCATCATTTGTCTCGATAACATGCGTAGCGCAAGCACCGCGATCGTCACATCTTCACGCCTTAATTACTTAGTTGATCATCATGAAGTACATATTGACAGGAGTACCTACAGAGAAGGACGTTAGATACCTTTATATATTACACGCAAAAACTTACCACTTGACTGGGAAAAAGGGATCTATCTTAACCCAAATTTAACGCGTGCGAAGCCGCGGGCAACAGCTAGTATGTATATGTATATACATACATATTTTGATATATTAACAAATAAATAAATAAATAAATAAGTAAATAAATAAACTGCCAAAATAAGGTAAGGAAAGGGAGGGGATAACGGAAAGGTTAGAATTTATGATTAATATTTATTGTGAAAGGAAGTGCTTTTTCAATGATTGCTTAAAGGTGAACCGTGAGCTAGCGCCTCGAATAGTTAAAGGAAGCTGATTCCACAGTCGAGCTGCATGTACGGAGAAGGAGTAGGAAAAAAAAGTGGTATTGTGTTTTGGGATACGTAGGATATTATTCTGACTTGAACGAAGTGGGAGACCATGACTTCCTAATCCGGTAAAAGCCTCGTTGAGGTGGGAGGGAGATGTAGGGTTGTGTAGGACATTATATAGAAGTGAAAGGATATGCAAATTTCTCCGGTCCCGTATACGAAGCCATTGCAATTTTGATCGGTACTCGGAAACATGGTCATACTTCCTCAGATTGAATATGTACCTTATGCAAACGTTCTGTAGGCGCTCAAGTTTATCCAGTCTGTTTTCGGTGAGATCCAAATATGCGACATCGGCATAGTCTAGTAACGGCAGAAGCAGACTTTGAATTATGGTTTGCTTAGTGCTTACAGGGAGGAATCTCTGCAACCTCCGAAGGCTATGAAAGCCATTATATATTCGCCTGCTTACTTCGTTGACTTGTGCTTGCCAAGAAAATGTCTCGTCCACGATTATGCCTAAATTCTTTACAACTTTAGAATACCCAATGACGTTGCCCTCGATTTCTACTTGACGTAAAGATGATAGAGAAATAGGAGACAGTAATTGTTGACTGCCAATTATAATTGATTGGGTCTCAGTAGGATTTAAGACAATGCCATGACTTTTAGCCCAAGAAGATATATGGGCAAGAGCCGAGTTCATATCAAGTATGGCAGAGTCAATATCGTCCGGTTTTGTGTGGATATAAACTTGTAGATCATCAGCGTAAAGGTGATACGAGGTGGTAAGGTTCTCGGTTATGGGGCTGATAAATATAGAGAAGAGAAGAGGGGAAAGGACTCCTCCCTGGGGTACGCCGGCAGTAAGGTCGATCAGATCGGTGGAAGTGTCGATGCTACATTTAGAGCCATGCTAATTTCGTAACTATACTAATAATAAAGATAAGTAAAGTTTGAGTAACTTTGTATGTAGGAGATAATCTCCGAAACTAGGTAGGTACTCATCCGATTTCGAAAATTCTTTCACTAATGGAAAGCTACATTACTAACAAGTACCATAGAATATTTTACTATGATAAATATGGTTTTCAATACAAAATTAGGATTTTTCTAAATCAAGTCGGAGGAAAATGTGCTGTTGAGTTGCTTATCAACGTGCGCTGATGAAACGGTTTAATATAATAAAATGTACCACGAAAACGTCGGCCTTAAAGAGATCTATTAAAAAGTCCGAAACAGCAAATATCCAACTTTTATATTTAAGCTATATTAACTGCTGTTATGTCTTTTAAAAAATAAGAAAAAGAATTAGGCAATATTTAGTTGAAGACATGAGAAATAAATATGAATCCTTATCAAAATAAATTATTCTATCATGGCGAGTGTTAAATTGTGATACAAGTAGTCATATACTGTAAGAATTTAGGTGGTATAGTTTAAGAGGTATCATGAAATTAGTAACGCGTGCAACAACCTCGAAATTTCTAGCGGTGGCACGGCTGGCCCAGCAACGTCAGCATTTAGCGGCGGGTAGCGAGGGGCAAGACGCTTGCTTACCTACGTCTACGAGCTAGGTAGCGTGCATCTGAGAGGGAAGTCTTAAATGACTGCACTATATCCCTAAAGGTAGCGTCTCAGAAGGCAAATAAACGCCACCCTACCTCAATTAACAACTCGATTAGAAATTCTACGCGAAGCGAAGCCGCGAGCAACAATTAGTTATACTATATAGAGCGGACTTAGCATTGCAAAGAAATTTCCTTGGAAAAAGCCATTATCTCGAGAGGATCTCTACATTAACTGAAATTACACTATTACTTCAGAGTATGGTAGAGCCAATCCATTCGCTTTATCATGCATTCTGGTAACGATTGTCGCTATCGCTGTCGGATCTGCACTCTCCGTCCGTCCGTCCTCTACCGCTGCGTCTCCGTCCCCATCCCGTCTTTTCCGCCGCCCTTTTGATAGCCCGCTCTTGAATAGAGCGCGTTTACGTCTCGTCTCATTTTAATTAGAACTAATTTCATGCGCAAGGGCTTTGATTTACGCTCTTATTCGTCCGGTTTATTGATGTTATACGGTTATGCTCGTCCCTTCAATAAATTATAACGCACTCGGGGTCTGCATTTCGACTTTTATCCTTTTAGTTTAGCTTTTATTTTTAAATAAAGCTTTCAATGCTGCCCAATATACTAAAGAATAATAGGGTTCATAGTCAGTAAATAAGATGCCGTATGGAATCTAAATAAGCACTCCTTTAAATAAAGTTTTACAACGGCAATTTAGTCGCTCTTCGCTGGACCTTCTCTAGAAGATCGATATGCTTCTTGAAGTATGGATTCCAGATCTGATAGGCGTGTTCCAAAATGGGTCTTACAAATAACTTATAGATTTTCAGCATCAGTTCATCTATGATATAGTAAACATATTTCTGAATGAGGAACAATAGAGAGTTTGCTTTCTTTACCAATGCAGTCACGTTTTATTCCCATTTTAGGTCTTCGGTGACTATTTCGCCAAGATCGCTTTGTGATTTCACAGCACTAAGACAGGTCTTTTCAGGTCTTTTCTTGATACCCTTCGCTTTGTAACTTTTTTCAGCCACGTGTTTCATCTTAGCTGCTTTAAAATGAAATATTACATTTGTAATAAGCTTTCGTTTGGTATATGCGGCAAATCGTTGCAACAACCGTTTGCAGCTAAAAAGCCAGTTTAAAAATAGTTTGAGTGCTTACCTCTTAAATTGTACAAATGCAGATATTGAACACCTTATTCGATAATTTAATCTTTATAATAAAAACAAAATAGTATCTATAAGTAGTAATATAAATTGATGATTTCTAAATATAATTTTATTTTAATTTTTGTGAATTTATTTAGTATACAATTAATACATATTAATACTTATCAATATATATATATATATATATATATATATATATATATATATATATATATATATATATATATATATATATATATATATATATATATATATATATATATATATATATATATATATATATATATATATATATATATATATATATATATATATATATATATATATATATATATATATATATATATATATATATATATATATATATATATATATATATATATATATATATATATATATATATGTATTAATTTTTATCATGTTTTAAAATAAAATAATAGGTTATTGACAATTTTCATGACATTTTCTTACGAATTTTTAATTAGGTAATTAAGATATTTCTGTTACATTAAGTATGATTTTGTTTATTTAAATAAATATGATATTATAGATTTCTTAGGATATTTAAAAAAAAATGTCTACCTTTTTAACAGGCGGCAGCCTAGTTAGGTTAAGACTTTTGTATGTTGAATCTACTCATAATTTGAACTCAATAAATAATTTGTAATTTGTAATTTGTAACCTTCGAAAGTGGGTACGAAATTACCCATTCTTTTACTAAACTTGAAAAAAGCAATAAAATACCGAAGAATGTAACCTATAAATAACAGTATAAAAGCGACACCTGCGATTGCCTAGCTTCCGTCGGCCACAAGGCCGGAATCGAAAATCCGAATTTACGATCGCTCTTAGTCTCATTTATCCTTATTTTGCGGCGACCATCCCATTAGCGATCCAATCAGTTTATTTAGCCGTAACGGGCGGCGCGCGGCGTTCTTCTCTAATTCTTGTATATTGATTGCATAGGCGGTCTTCTCGATACGATGCCATGTTTATTTGCCGGAAGCCGCGACGACGACGAGTTTGCAAGACTGACCACATTTAATAATTCCTGACACATGTCATCCGGGTCATCGATCCGATTCGATCCTCGACCCTATTTATTTTATTTATTTTTATTTTATAAAGTAATGTACAAAAAAAAGACATGGACATATATGCAGGATCGTTTAAAATAAACATTACTATAGAGAAAAAACAGCTCTATGCATATAAATGTACTAACATATCCGAAATGAGGCGAAATCGCACAACCAACTAGACCTATAAGGTCTGTATCTGACTGTGCTGAGTTAACATTTGGTTGTTGACGCGAACTGACGCATTTGATTCCTATTTTCAGACTTTTTATATCTAACAAAGGATTTATTCTAACAATGTGTTTTTACACAAATTAAAACTAAAAATAAAAAGAAGAAAAAAATGTGTGCAATTAAAACTAAACAATTTTTTTTCAATAAATTTAAGTATAATCAATAAATTTAAGTAGAAGGTAATAGATAGGTAGTAGTAGTAGTAGTAGTAGTAGTAGTAGATAGAGTGGGGGGCTTGTTTCCAGCCCTTGATGTCACCTAGATCTGTAAGGTCTTTTGTAACTACCCACTGTGTGGTTAAGTCAGTGGTCAGCTAGTAGCCCGGTACTTCTTACCAGTCCAAGTAGATCACTGACCTTCAAATTGGGCAGATCGCTGGGTTCGAGAAAGGCTCGTCCCAGTAAACTGTGTCTTTTGGCGGCGAGCCCTGGACAGCGACCAACAATGTGTATGCTGTCTTCAGGTTCCTGGCCACATATTCGGCAGTCCTTTTGAATAGATGAGCTCTAAGGGTCGTGTGTCCGGTGAGGAGACCGATAGTGGTTCTAAGGTTCTTCTTGCTCATGTCAAGTAGGGCCTTGGTTTTCTTCTGAAGTGGTTGCTCCATCATGGTTTTTGCCTGGCGACATCCCTGGCTCTGTTTCCAGGAAGCCCGATGTTCCTGCTCCAAGCAGTTCCTGATGATTTTCTTACCTGTAGCGAAGGGGACCCCTACAACTGGCTCCACTGGGCATTCCAGTATGCCCAGTTTTGCCAGTCTGTCGGCCTCTTCGTTGCCGGGTATGCCTTGGTGACCCGGTATCCATATTAGGGTGATTTTGTTTGATTTTCCCAATTTGTTGATATTGTTGATGTTGATTTGTTGATATTGATCTATATAGATTTTCACAATAATAGATAGGTAATAATATATACAATATTATAGAAGAATATAGATAGGTACCTAATAGATAGATAGATAATTATATAGAAGGTAATAATATATACAATTATATACGCAGAATATTGACACTACATTGTAATATATAATATGTATGAGAAAATAATGTGTAATATGGTAAAATTTTAGAAATATATGTGTTTTTAATATTCATAGTGGTAATTGGATCTTCAGTTTTTGAGCGCCCAATGTCTAGGAGCCAGGTTTTGCCTTTACTTTTGAAAGTTACATTATTTTTCACTTGTTTCGTGGTTTCACATAATGAGTTGTAAACTTTCGGGGCGATAACAAAATATTGTCTTCGGGCAAATGTGCATTTTACCTTCGAAATGGTGAAAATTTCCTTTTCGGCATGTCTCGTTAATTACATTTGTTGACTTCCTGCTCTGTATTCTTTAGATTTATGAAAGCTTACAAGATTTAGACAAGCTTACTATGAAATGCGTATGATTTTTGGCGCAATCGATCTAACTATAGAACGATCCAATATCGTTCAAACTTCCTGAAGTAACGGGTTCACCCGTTGTAGTTAATAACTCCAGTTGTCTCTGATTGGTATGGTTATCAGCTTCAATCGAAAAGAGCATACAAATTCTGCATAATTTACAAATGCATACATTCAATTTACGAAATGCGTCATTCATAATCCCCCAACGACAGTACAGACTCGTATTGTCATGATTCATAAAGCCACATTAACTATGGTTTATATTCCGTTAAAATACACTGTAAATGTGGTTTAATTCGCGTAGTTTTGGGACAAGTGATTACGAGAGTAAATCTCCTCAGACAATGGCCCTTTGTTTCGAAAAACAGTGTAAATCATAAATTACATTCTCTTAATGAGATGGGAATACAGGCTGATTGGTCTATTTTGAGCAGCTGTAAAATATTTGTTGTTGTTGCTACTCTTTATCGTGAAATTTGACAATAAGCGGGTTTATTATATCATACCAAAATCTCTTATGACAAACCCTACTATGATGTGAGCAAACAAGACTTGCGTCCTCACAAAGTGGACTAAGAAAGGTAAGAAATAGTTTCCTGTACCTTTTTAAACACGTTTTTATTAGGTCGACCTGTATGTAACTAACTATGTAATGGAATCTAAAGTAACTAATTTAACCATCTTCCAAGGATCGTAGCGTCATGAAAATTGGCAGCTGTATGTAGTTCTGATGACAATACAATAATATGGTACTGTCGAACTGATCTGATGATGGAGTCGGAAGATATGAACTGGAACTTCATGATGGAACATCGTATCATAGCTGTGTTTGGACTTGTTAGAAAAGTCTTGGAATGAACTTTGACCACGATTAGGTTTCAAGGTCTGACGATGAAGCCGGAAGATAGGCACTGGCATTCCATAATGGAATATCGTATCATAGCCGTGTTTGGAATTGTTAGAAAGGTCTTGTAATGAACTTTGACCACGATTAAGTGTTTTTACATGCATTTATAAAAGCGTGTTTTTAGTGTTTTTTTTTAACTATTAATTACAATAAGATTCCATTGCGCGTCAGGGATCTCGGAAACGATCAATTTAAGAAAAAGGTCCAAGGTATTCTTATTAAGAACTCGATTTATTATATTAAAGACTTTGACACTATTAAATTTAAAAAAAAAAAAAAAAAACAGGTATGGACTATTTGCATTACTAAATCTTATCATTTTGATAACCAGAGATGTATGTTTACATTAGAATTCGCTTTGTATATTTCTAATGCGCCATTTTTATTAATGTAATTTTATATTTCTAATATTATAAATGTGACTATTCTATAATTGACTATTCGTTTTTATATTTTAACTATCTGTATTATACATTTATACCTCATTAGTTATTTTAGCAGGAAAAATATATATATATATATTTAATGTTTTGAATTTATAATTTAATAAATGAGTCAATCTGTGCATAAATGTATTAGATATACTAGAATACCATGTAAGGTAAATAATGTAAAATCAATTTCATAATAACAAGATTGAATATTCCTACTAACTTTATTATATATTTGAAAAATATGAAAAAAGTGTGTGTAATATATTTTATCAATTTTTATTTTATTTCTTACTTTATTATGCAACGACTAGATTATGGAATTCAGACAAAAATGCGAGATTATTTAACATGCAGAACTCAGTAAATTTGCGCAATGGACCAATCTTACACAATCGGACAGAAATATGATTGATTCTACATATTATTGTTTGTTTGTTTCTACTCTTTATTGTGAAATTTCGCAATGTCCGGGTTTAATATCCCGCGGCAATCTCTTACAACTAACCCTACTATGGAGTGTTTATATCTATGTGTGTGTGTAAAATGTTGTACCTACTGTCCGCGCGCAAGCTTCGAGGAATCGGGGTCTGGCAATGCGGGTAGATGACGCCGCCCACTGGCGCTTCATACTTCGCACTATCCCAGTACTAGTACTGGGAGAGTTCTAGTACTGGTAGAGTGCGGGGTATGAAGCGACATCTGCCAGCTTTCTCAGCTCCCGTTTTCTCGAAGCTTGCGCGCGGACGGACTGTACCTAAGTGTGTGTCTTGTTATTGATTTCAATCGAGAGAATTAAAATGCAATTCCGTTAATTTGATCCCAACGGAAAATGGTAACCCAGCCAACAATAGAACCCGGTACTTTACAATGTAAGATAAGGCGACCTAACCACTATGCTATAGAATACGCGAAACAAAGAAGCCTCCAGAAATTTTCGACGTAGTAAATCTAATCTAATCTAATCTCAAATAAAATTCAACTTCACATCAACGACTTTTATCGCCCAAGATCAAACCTCCTAATGTGTCCAATTATATCGTCTGTCATTTAACTGCACATCGTTCGAAGCCGCATTTGGCCATCGGATGGTTATTTAATTATCGCCGCCATAAAGCTTAATTGTTATTTACGCTGTGTTTAGTTCGATATCTATTTAATTCGTCTGTTTTTCTCTTTTTGTTTCCAGTTCACAAACGGTGGGGAGTCTGCGTGCCTTCAGGGACCCGACTGTTTTATGGTGAGTGTTACTTCGTTTTATTTCTATTCGGACAATCAGCGGAATTGCTTTTTAATGCGACATACTCTCTTCTTTGGCGACTTGTTCTCCAAGTATATCGAATTTATTTGTTTATTATAATTTACAGTCTCGTTATCTCTGCCTGAGGCATATATAGGATTGCTATCCGCGATTGTGGATGCTGATATTTCATACAGGAATATCTATGTATGTAGCGATGTATCTGCTAGTGGTCTTATTTACTAATTAGATGAATTCAGATTACTATTTTTATTACGTAATCTTTTGTATTTGGATTTATTTCAGACTAATTTTATAATTAACCCTTCGGCTACTTAACGACCAAATTTGGTTGCACATCAGAACACCGTTGACTACGTAACGACCAGTATTGGCGGCTTGCTCCCGGAGCGCACAGTAATATTATTTTCTAATTCTAACGCATCCTAAAATCCATACCATATATCTCATTATTACCATAGATACATAGACGGCCGCTAGAATAATTTCGCGCGTCATTTCGCTGATATTTCTGGTAAAATTCCATTGTCAAAAATCATAATATATTTTTTTTCGAGAAATCATCAAAATTTTTATTGGTTTTTATGAGCTAATATCTAAATATTTTTGTATGTAAATAAGCAAAACGAAATATTAGATTTGATAGAAAATGTAATAAAGATCACGATAGTATTTACAATTTCTTAATAGGGATCCGTATTTTTCCGTAAGACAAGTTAGAAATGCCGAGTTTTTTTCACTTTTTCGTTTTTCTCATATTTATTGATAATTATTCATATTTATTCATATATCATATTTATTCATAATCCAAGTTACAACAACAATATATTAATTGCGTCCAATAGCCAAATTGAGTTCGTTGTTTCTCGTTAAACGATTTGATGACAATTGTACGATTCTCACTTTGGAAGCTAAGTCATGACAACCACCTAAACCAGAAGAAGATATGGTTTTATGAGTCTCCAAAAATGTTTTTTTGACATAACCACATCAAGATTCAAGTACAATACACAATAGAGATTTTTTAAGCTATTGCATAGCTTTTATCGCGGGCCTAGCTAGGCCAGCGCGGCGACCGAATGAAGAAATTTCTTAACGAAAATTAATGATTTTAAACTGATAATTACGTATGAACGAGTAGTGATTACGATTCGAAAAAAATATATGTTAAACAAGAACATTTTCCTAATATTCTTAGCTTTGAATATTTTAGATTTTGTTTATATTACATAGTGCAATTAATTTGTGAAATTAAGTCTAACCGAACACAAAAACGACTACTACGCAAATACTATCTGGCGTATTATTATGAAACCTGCACCATTTTAAAGATAATTTAATTATCTATCTTTTTGTCTAAGATTTTTTTCGAATAATCCGGTTTTTTTGATTTATCGAAAAAAAAAAATCGTGCGCGGCGCTCTATCGGAAGACGTTTAAATTATTCCGAATCATTTGCTTTCGCAGCCGCGAATGATTCGGAATAATTTCAATGTTTTCCGATAGAGCGTAGTTATCTCATATCAGAAAAAATAAAATAAATAAAATAAATAAATAATTATAATTGCATAAGTTGTTGAAAGTGCTATGCAATAGCTTTACCGCGGCAGTCCCCGAGTGCCACACGTATTATTTAACTATAAAGCTACTCCATCGTACTTATTCCGGATAAATAAGGAAGTGCGCATATCAAAACTTAGTTTTAAGTTTTCCTTCGTAACGTCTCCTTCATGACATCGAACGTCCCTGTTTTACGAGTTTAAGATAATCTCACTTTAAATTACTCTTAAAACTCGAGAGTAACTCTCTGGCAAGTTCTAACTTTAACTTAATTTGTCCACAGTGCTGGGAGAATTGCGAGCTGTTGCAGTCGAATTTCCACGTATGGGGAACGATGTGCCAGGAGAAAGAAATATGTGTAAGTATATATTCCTGTTTGTCCAATATTCTAGTTTTCTTATCATCGGACTTTCTTAATGAATATTGTTGCGTTTGTATATAAGAATGCACCTTTTTCTCAAGACTCTATCATACTATTATACTTATAATAGACACAATTTTAACAAAAAAAAAACGACTCCAACATTGTTTATAAGTGCAGCAGCCGTGTCATGGTGAAACTTAGAACGGGCTGTCATAATTCAATGCATATACAAAATTTCGTGTCTGTGCTGTTGAGAGTTGAGGAGTCCCCTCGTCAAAAGCCAACCCTGGGTGCAGAAGTCGTGTCATAGTGAAACTTAGATCGAGCTATCATAACTGAACTCGTATACAAAATTTCGTGTCTGCTGTTGACCGTTGAGGAGTCTCCTCGTCGGAGCCAACCCTGGGTGTAGAATCGGGTCGTGCTTATCATAAAAAATGCATTGTCATCGGAACTCAGCCAACATGTAAATTTTTAACTTCATATGATAATATTTGAGGAGTTCCCGTAATTCCTTTTGATAAAAATGGGACCAATTGGAAGTATATCCATTGAAATAAAAAAAAAGATTTTTCCAAATCGGTTCATAAATGACGGAGTTCTGAGGTAACACACATTAAAAAAAAACAACCGAATCGATAACCTCCTCCTTTTTTTGAAGTCGTTTAAAAATAGGAGCTCTCATCGTTTCAGTAGGTTAGCTATTGGAGATCTATAAGGTTTTCTCTAGTCGCCTGTTTTACTTGCCTATGGTTTATTATTGTCTATCGGACAGCTTGGTCTCGTTTAGCGGTAGTATTGGCTTTCTCAGTCTAATCGCTTCTTCATTTCTCTAATTCAAACTAGCACTTACCTACTAATTAACTGTACTCTACCTTAAAACTTTGTAAGGAAATGCCCATGAGAATTATATTACCATACAAATAAAAACAATAAAATAATAAATAAATAGAGTGAAATATAACGAAGAAGCTGCTATAACTTTGCATGTACTTATAAGGTATATTTTCCATACCAAGTCGCTAAATAATTAAACGTTTATGAATTCGTATTTATTTAGTCTTTGTATCACCAAATTTGAGAAATGCAAGCTGCTTCGTCTCTGCTGTAGCTTATGTTCCTTGATTTAACCTCTCTGTGATGATATTGAAATGTTTTTTTTGTCCGCAGTTTCCTGGTTGCCAAGAAGCCTGCCGCTTCCACGAAGAAGCTTCCATCAGACCTCAGCAGAGCCAACCAGTGATCCACACAAAAGGCGAGGGCGTCATCCACGTAAACGGAGCTCTAGCCAGGTGGCCCCCTCCAGCCAGCAGCGCAACCAACAAGAGCCCACTCGTCTACGTCGTGATGAGGAGATCCGTCAACGGACCCTGGCGACAGATCATCCAGACCGTATCGCTAGCGACTAGAGTCCCATTCAACAACAGCGGCGCCCTGCTCAGAGTCCTAGTGGTAGATCCGCAAGGATTGGTCACTATCTATAGCCCCGATGAATCCTCCAATAAGAACGAGATAAACGCGAAGAAGAAAAAGAAAACTATTAATACTGAGATTAAAGCGACCACTCCGGTGTCGTTTGCCACGGAACCCACCGAGGAGTGGTCTCTCAAAGAAGTCTCATTAATACATCAGAAAGTTCTGGTGATCGGTGAAATCGCGTGGGACCCCAGAACGATCAAAGGACTATATTTAGTAACCTGGGAAGTGGACGGCGGTGGACTGAGAGGAAACCTATTCACCGATTCGACATGCGTCACTCTTTCCTTATGGCCCGATACCATCTATCACATACAAGTGGAATTGGTATCGAGAACTCCAGGAGTCGAGAATGAAAAGTCTGAAAAGATCACAATAGATACAAGCAGGGCTCAGAAAGTCTCCACTGAAAGCATGGAAGATGTTAAAATCCTTCAAGACTCAAACAAGAGATCTACGAAAGAAGATATAGAATCTGTGAACGAACTGTATTCGGTACTCGTTAGTTCGATGAGGAAAGAAAGGAT
Organism: Micropterix aruncella; assembly: GCA_944548615.1. Taxonomy (NCBI): domain Eukaryota; kingdom Metazoa; phylum Arthropoda; class Insecta; order Lepidoptera; family Micropterigidae; genus Micropterix; species Micropterix aruncella. The sequence goes on from OX155965.1 coordinate 28,211,501, forward strand.
GGTCAGCGGTGAGCAGGATGTTGCCATGGTTCTAGGAATATGTGCCGGTGTCGTGGTTTTCATCATAGTCCTCATCGCGATTTTATGGCAGTATAAGCGCCAAGGCACTTTTCCAGGCACCAACGTCTACATCGGCGATACTACCATCCGGAGCAGGAAGCTCGTCGAAGACTTCCTCCCATCCAAGGGTTTCCACCCGATCCTCACGATGGTTTCTGATATCCCAGAAAGACGAGGAGTATCCTCAGTAACGACCAGTCCTGTCCGGACTATCCCGGGTCTTACGGACGGCTTGGACGAAGCCTTCACCGCAAGAAAGGATGTTCAGGTGTGACGTCACAGCTTCGGATCTCTAACGTTACTTCATAAAGATATTAATGTGTAAAAGTTCCTAAAAGTAGCGGTGACCCCTTCGATCAAATACAGTGAGATGTACTTAAAAGACTATAGTTCTATGGGTATTAGTGTCTTATGAAAGGGACAAAGGGAAAACCATTTTAAATATTGTACATAATATTCCTGTTTTGTAAAACTAACGAAGCAATAGAACGAGGCCACGATTTTGGACCAAAATAATAAGCAATAGCTTGCTTAACATCATCATTGCTCGTTTCTTCCCATCGACAAAATGTAAATATGCGTTATTTATTCGTTTTAATATTTAAAAACTGTAAATTCAAGTGTATATGACAAATATATACATTTTAGTCATTTATTGCTAAGTTTAAAAATCCCAAAAAATAACATTTTAATTATAAGTCTCTAAAAGTCTATATCACTTCGACCGTATATAATTTTAATTTTTGACCAAACAAACATATTTTTATAAATTAGCATAGACCGGATTTTCAGTTCAATTCAGTAATGTAAATTATATAAATTCTAGGTAAATTATATATAAATATGTGTCGTGTATATTAATTATAGAAGAGCCACCAAAATCCATGTCTTCTTAGTACGTGAAAAATTACCTGAAGCAAAAATATTATAATGATAAAATATATTAAGTATAAAATAGTTAAATTGGTTACAGCTACTTATTTTTTGGCTTATTCTAAAATTTAAAAATGTAAATAGTCTTTAAATTCTTTATATTGTGACCATTGTAATTGTATAAAGTCTAATTTTGCTTCTTGTGATTTAAATAAATTAACCGGCTGAAGTCCTTCTAATATTTGGAAATGTGGATAAATTTTATTCGTTTTATAAATATTAGTCAAAATGGAGTGGGATGGGAAAATTTAGACAAAGACTCGGAAGTTTATTATATCTATGAATCGATGAGATTTGTATTGTAAATATTAAATTTAGTGTATTTGTGCTAAAATTAACATGCGTCTACGAATAAAAAAGTTATAAATTATTTGGTGTTTTTTTTTCGTCTGATTGGATCGGATCGGTGGATCTAAAATTATTGAAACTGGTCTATTCAGCATAAAATATCTATTAATCGGGTAGTCGGCAGCGGCGTTGACAGGTTGCCCATTGTTGAAAATCACATAAATCTTGATGGGATTTGGAATAACATTTCATATAATTAATGAGAACATTTTAGGAATCATTATACCTCAGGGTCTACGAATGAATGAATTTTATGTGTACATATAAGAACATATCTATTATACATTGATAAAGATTCAAGAAATTCATGGATAAAGAAGGAATTAAAGATAATATTGGGTAAACGATAGTCAATAGTCAATATTCTTTTATTCACCTGAAATTGTATATACAATTGCATCCATCTATCTATAATTATGATATTTCTGACATAATAATGGATGTATAAAAATCAAATAATAAACTAAAAATGTTAATGAAATAAATATTTTTTAAATCAATAGCCTAAAACTAATGCAACAAATAATCAATAAAAATAATACTAATAATAACTAAAGTCAGACAAAAAAAAAATTAATAAAAATAAAATACAAACGGAGCTGCCACGGAATTCACCGACCGAAGTCGTGCCCATCATATACTATTATTACACTTCTGGGGAGTGAGCGGTGGATTCGGGACTAACAACCGGCTGCGGTAGGTTTAAGACAGCTGTCTTACCACATGTGAGTGTACACCTTACCACCCACTCACTTCCCCTTCGAAGCCTCAGTAATATTCTCGATTATAAATGCTCAGTAATACATACGTAAAACGTTTTTTTTTATTTACTTATACATTCAAATTCATGAGCACAAAAGAATATAAATTTACAGTTCAGAATGCCGTTGTATGCTTCTAAAATGACAATCGAATGCTAGGTATACTGAATAATGCTCAGGATTTTGTAGACTAATCCTTACGAAACAAATTAGTACCCCAAATACAGTACGAAACAATAAGTACTCCAAATAATAGGGAAAACGTTAGAGCTCGTCACAACGATTAAACGACGGAAACTGAAATACTTTGGTGGCGTAATGAAAGGTAGCAAATATAACCTTCTGGAAATTAGCATCCAGGGAAAAATAGCAGTACGAAAAAATATCCTGAACGTCAGACAGCGGACTGTAAATATTAGTAAGGGCTGGTACGAGCTGGACATCCAAGTTTTGACCAAGCTAGAAATTAGAAAAGGAGTACCTTGAACCACCGCTTCTTTCCGGTCTTCCTTTGCTGTTCTGCTGATGGGTAGCTACCCCAGAGGCTGGTGCAGGTCTGGATGATGATTTTCGAAGTACACGGCGCGCGAGATAGACTTTATTACAATTATCTGCGTAACGGACAGAGCGAGCAGTCATTTATGAACACGAGCTCAATTTTAACTCAATTTTCGATTGCAGGTTTGTTTTAGCGGTAATAAATAATTTACTCAGGTACGTACTTAATAACTGGGGGGGATGAAACTCAGTAGAATAGAATTAATAGAATTAAGAAGAGATAGGGTTTTCAGGATACACCAGACGTGTCCAGAAAAGGCCCAGGGGGCCTATTCTTGAAAATGTTAGCATTCTAAATTTGTCTATGGCCCATGTAAATCAAATGAACTATAGACAAATTTGGCATGCTAAATTTTTCAAGAATTGCCCCCAGATAGACAACGAATTTCTTTCCTAAAATAATTAGGACAATGGTTTGTGAAGACAAAGGTAGCTATTATTAATAGTCAAGGAAAAAGCATCTAAAGAAAAAGTTATAGTATCAGAAAATTAACTGAAAACTTTACAAATGCCATATAAGCATTAAGGAGGAATCCGCCCTAAACATTACATAGCATAATCAATATAATAGGATTAATTACAACAGTTTTAACTACAAATGTTATACGAATACTTTATAAAGGCCTAAAGTTTCATGTAGCCATTGATTATATAGGAAATTAGACTGCTCAATGCTATAGTACGTTTTGGCAATCTCACGCCAGCGACATGCAGGTGGCGCTGATGATATTGTACGGCGAAAATAATAGCAATTTATTGGTCCATCCATAATGATATTGATAATAAAGAGTAGATTACTAAGGAGATCTATAAGTAAAAGTCTAGTCTTTAGAGATTGACATTAAAAAAAGTGAGTTAGGGCATTGTAACCCGCACACTCTATTCCGTTGAAGAATTTAAAACGCATCCACATCCTAATCGTTTGCTGAACTCTTTCAATATCTGAAACATATTGTTTGTTCATAACAAGGATTTCATACCATGCTGACAAACTCCAATGTGCTCTAGACAAGCGATGTAAACTGAATCATGACAACGCGGAAATACAATATTATTTTTGTAGCTCGGGATATGACTATGTAGATATTTAGACTACAAACGATTCAGCATAGCTCAGAACTCGTCCAACATTTTTCTTTTCATAAAGTTTTCGATTATATTCAACTCCAGAAGTTTTTTTTGGAGAGGAAGGCAATTATAAAACTTTAAGCTCACATATTTAGCATAACAGATATTCCTTTCGACAATTTTCAAAATCGGTATTATCCAGTACTCGGGATATGATTATGTAGGTATTTAGACTACACAGGATTCAGAACAGTTATAGTTAGAACTCGTCCAACTTATAGAAAGCATATTTGGATGCCAGTTTTCTTTTTATAAAGTTTTCGAATATATTCAACTTCAGAAGTCTTGTTTGGAGAGGGAGGTAGTTAAAAAACCCTAAAGCTAACATAATATTTAACATATTGAACAAACATACCACACCTTCGGAATTAATCGCGATGTTACCTATTTTAAAATTCTCCACGAGTCAGCATAGTAGACCGCTGCAAACTGGTTCCCGTCGAAGCGATCTTGATAGTCGCAATGCCGACTATAAAGTCACCATGATGAATATACGTACATCGGAGAAGACCAGAAATCAATCTCGTTCAACCGTCCAGTACTCTCACAAAGCAACATCTTAATTGAATACTGCGTCAGCAACAAATTTATTGCTGTCCCTCTCATACTGTACGATAAAGAAAGGGACCAAAACAGCATTACGTACAATACCTATATACAATAAGACGAGCAATGGCTGTAACATCCAGCGAAAGATAATAAACTTAATAACTTTTCTGTCCTTACCTATGAAGTTGCCGTTATACAAAACACAAAAAAACAGTTGTGTCACCCTAAGGGGCTCCCTAGACGATCAAGCATGCTTGACAAGCATCGCGTCGCGGGCTGGGAGGGGATAGTAAACCGCTGGAAAAATGCAAATATTTAAAAAAAAATATTTACCAAAAATGCCTAATTTTGTAGTTTATACCAGGGAGTCAAGTCATTCATCAATCAATTACGTCTAATTAATGTTAATCCCCGGTAAAAACTACAAAATTAGGCATTTTTGGTAAATATTAAAAAAAAAAATGCATTTTTCCTGCGGTTTACGGAGTCTTATCGGCTAAGGAGCCCTTAAGACTTTCCCGCCAAGTAGCCAAGGATTGATTTCATCTGAATATTAATTTCATAAATAAAATCGACACCGGCGGACGAATCCGACTGAGTTCCGTAGCAACCGCCTCGGGCGGCACAGCTCGATTCTCGGCTAAGCGCGGGGTAGGGCCAAACTCCAAAGGATTGCGTTAATATTTGATTAAAATGTGTGGCAGAATTTAAATAATAATAGTGTAACTTGTAGGTACATGATATTCAAACCAAAATTTCTCAATGTGATTTCGACCTAACAAGGCATCCGAGTACCAAATTTTAAGTCTCTAAGTTTTATATTTCGAGGATGATATTTGACTAGTTTGCCCTGGTGGACCGATGCCTCTTTTGAACTCTTGCCATGACCAAATGATGCCTGCATAACAAATTTCAGCTCGATCGTATTAATCATCTATGGCTATCGTGGAGGAATACACCCTGACACACAGAGAGATTTCAATCTGGAAATAGTCCTAATGGTCTTAGGGGACTCAAAATGGATATTTCCTTGTTGACCTCGATTTTTTTAAATGTGCATTCATAATACTTTACCTACTGCTCTAATTTACCTACTGGTTGGTAAATCGGGAAGGTAAAAAGGCCAAAAATTTCGTATGAGAAATAAATCTGATTAATCGAAATATTGGCCCTTATTATGTATGGATTTTTGGCATTTTAATGGGATTTGGATAAAGCTTGTTCTGTAAAACCCTCGTGGACTTGAATTAAGATAGCTTTGGAGCTGTTTTTTAATAGTAGATTGTATCACAAGGGAGCAAAATAATATTTTTACGGCGAGGGCGCTTTTTTGAATCCAGAGCGAAGTGAGGGATTCTAGAGTAGAATCCCGAGCGTAGCGAGGGATTATTTAGTAGAATCCTGAACGTAGCGAGGGATTCAAAAAAGCGCCCGAGCCAAAAATATTTTGCGCCCGAGTGATACACTCTACTTTTCATCACCCTCTATGAGAAAATAAAAGGCGCCTCATATTTTATTGTAATATCATATATTTCGTTCAATATACGTTCGATTTCTTCGGCGCTGAAGACTAAGATGTTCCAAATTCAAAAAGTGGGCCGCAAAGATAAATTGCGGCGCACTTATTCAAAAAGTGAGCCGCAAAGATAATTGCGGCGCACTTATAAAGTTTCTTATAGAAAACACCACTTTTGGGCGCACTTAAAGGCGAACCAAGTCGTCCTTTTCGAATAGATGGGATGAAAAAGCCTTTTCGATGCTGCCATGTGAATAATGCTACAGAATTGTCTTTTACTGCCTCAAGCCTATTTCGGTCGAAAAACTTTATCCGCTCATCGGCATCGCTCCTCTTGCAATACGTCGTGATGTCCTGGCTAATTCTAAACGCCTAACGTTGATAGACGGCCTAAAATATCCACTGCACTGGCCAGAACCACAACAGAATCGCCTCAAATCGCAAAAGTCATTATTGAGCCGCACAAAACCTCTAAGGCATCAACGGGATGCTTCACTTGACGAGGAGGTAAAGAAAGAGATAGCACCGGGGTCCTATCTCGTATACCACCTGGCTTAGTCTCAACATACTAAGGATGGGTGTGACAAGATGCCGAACCAATTTCGTCCGCTGGGGCTACACAGAGAATCGAATATGCGACTGTGGAACGCTGCAGGAGGAAGACCGCAATCCTGTTTGTAGTTTTTAAACCCTATCACCCACCAGGCCCTACAAAAGGCAAATGACAAGGACTTTTGGAGAGACTTATCCTAACCTGGCCTGGACACATTAACGAACGAACGGCTCTTTCCAAGTTGATTTTTTCCCATGTGAAAAGTTATCGAAATTCAGTAATAAGTAGAAGTCTGTTGAAGCAGTCTCTGACGAGTACGGTGGTTGACGAAGAGTCACCAGTAGCAACTTGTGACTGTTTGTTGTGAAGTATGTTGTAGTGCGTTATTGTGCAGAAGGAAAGGCGAAGAGCGATTGACAAGACTCGGTTGTTTAATCACGAGCTTATCCATTATTGTTTTCATAATATCTGCGTTAATTGTATTTTCAGACTAAAAGAAGCTGTCATGGATATCGCCAGCTTCAGTGCTCAAGTCATATTCGACCGAAAATAACCCAAATTTTCAACTTTTCTATTCAAGTTTTGTTTTGTCACCAGTATTTACGGGCACCTGATAGTACAAAGTATTCATATAAAATCGAACAATATCGCTGTTGTTTAACATTATCATAGAGTTCGTCATGGACACTGTGTTTGCAATAATGCCGGAACGTTGGCTGTCACCAACTTCAATCGGTAAAATTTATTTTTAATTAATTTAAAATTCAGAATGTTTGTTTATCCTACCAGTACCATGTCACAAATCAAATATCCATTGTATTTTTTTAGCAATCGTTACTATATTCTGGCTAGCTATATTGAATCGGATGTTCGCTAAATCTACAGTATCTTTTTTCTGTTTCTTATGAATATCGACCGAGTGCGAATTAGACAACAATAACCAAAATAAAAATAACTGGTTATTTCGCTTCAATCTAACCAGTTATGTCACAATCAAACATTCATAGAAAAATAGATGCTAGTTTGAAGAAAATAACTATTATTAAAATAGCTATTAGGCATGGTTGATATCTCTCGTTGAAATAAGATACGCTAGCATAATTTGTGATTTACCATTTAATATTTAATGTGATTTTAAAATAACTTTACACAATTCGAATTTCTCATTAAACTTGCACTTGGTACCGTGTGCATCCCTTTTGTAACCAAACAAATATTATTAATCATAGAATTAAAAAAATATATATCGCAGATTTCAATAAAATAGTTTAAGTGCTGGTGTATATACTAGTAAACTCTGTCTTTTTATTTACTGTGTATTCTGTTTAAACTTAAAATATTCCTTAATCGCTGTAGGAGAAGGAATGAATGTCAAAGAGAAAGGTGGAGTTTTAGCCACAGATTGAGATTGCTACAGTTATGGGGTAGGTTACTTATATAGGATACTGCTATTAATATAAAAGAAATTGTTATCCTAAAAAAAAAGAAGAACTTAAAGCTTTTGTAGGAGCACATCAATATGATGCACACAGACTGAATCTTGCACTCCTCTATTTTAGGAATTTCAATATACTCTTTTTTTCGATATCTATGTGCTGTATACCTTGTGCAGTAACATACATCGGAAAAAGTAACGTAAAAACATGTGACCACTCACAGACATGATACGTGAAATAAGGACAAATTTTGCCAGACGGTCTTGCCACGATTGGGTATCGAAATAACGGCTAAAAGTTCTTTAATTTACTACCGGACCATAGAGAGATTCAAATGGCTTCAATGAGGTTATACTTTTTTGTTGTAAATCAAGTTTGACTAATGACAAGTTTGACAAAATTGACTAGCAAAATACTGTTTGCTAGTCAATTGTTATTTATTATTTTTACTAGGCTGTTAAATACATATTGATATTCGTAGATAGAAAGAAATTCTTTATTTCACATTTTAAGAATGAAAATATACAAAATTTCAACAAAAACGAGCCAACAATGTAGTTTCAAACTCTCCACTAGATGCCGCCTGGTGCGGTGTCCTCATGCACGGAGTAAAAACATGGACACTAACGCAGAATTTGTGTAAAAGGTTAGACACTTTCGAAATGTGGATATACAGGAGAATACTGACAATATCTTTGACGAATAGAGTCACAAATAAGACGGTGCTGCAACGAATGCACAAAAGATTGGAATTACTGAAGACCATGAAGAGAAGGAAATTAGAATACATGGTATAGGTACATAATGCGTGTTAACAAATACCACCTTTTCCAATTAATCCTGCAAGGAAAGACAAAAGGCCGCCGAAGACATGGCCGAAGAAGAACCCACTGGCTACAAAACCTCGTTAAATGGTTTAACTCAAGCACCACCGAGTTGTTCCGCGTCGCAGCATCACGGGCCTAAGTGGCCATAATGACCGCCGAACTCCGATAGGAGATTGTTCTCTAAGAAGAGGAAGAGAAAAAATACAGCAGGTGGACTAATTTATTACAGGCAGATTTTCACATACTCGCCCTAATCTTCCGTGTACTACAGTCAAACAGGCCTACGTATTTGTATAATCTCTTCTCACCGCTTTCATCCCATGGCCTTCCACTGCGCTCTCAGGAAAATATATTACTATCTATACCTCAGCATTCATCAACTTTCATGTCCAGGTCTTTCGCAGTGCAGGTGCCCTGCGACTGTCTCTGGAATTCCGTGCCTTTGCCCATAAGACAACTTGTAAACCTGAGCGGGTTTAAAAAATCTCTAAAGAGACATTTACTCAACCCATGAATACCCCTTCCCCTTCTGCCTCCTTTGCTTGTCCTTATATTCCATTCCTCCCTTCGATATCGAGTTGACATACGTCACTAATCACTGTTTTATATTATTTATGATGACTATTACTTAAGTGTATTCATTTATGATTCTTTTTATAAATCGATTTACTATATAAACCTTTAGTCACAATAACCCTGGCGGCATGACCGGAAGATATTGCTACTTGGCTAATAGGCCCACCACATTGTACTCTTTTGTATGTGCAATGAAGCTTATCAAACGAACAAACAAACTTATTGCCTAAAGTACAATCTCTTACAGCCAACCTTCGTGGGAGTATAAGAATTTAGGTGCCATTTTTTGTTATGTATATAATCAAAAGAAACTTATAAATAACAACAATTAACCAAATGACAAAAATGCCATTTTTATTAAAACATTAGGATTTGGAAAATATTTGCAAGGAGCGGAAGTTAGTTGGTAGTTGTTCAATTTATGAATTAAATTATTTTACTTATGTGTTACATTAATGCAGATAAAAATTATTTAATTTCGTTCTTTGTTATCTCATTGAAATAGTCAATTTAATTGGTACCTACAAAGGTACTAAGATTCTAGGTTTTAAGACTTTCTTAATGCACACTTATACTAAGCTAAATAAAACTGAAAACTAAACTGAAAACTAATGGAAGACCTGCTTTATTTCGGCTTAATTAACTTAAAGTACTTTTTAATGATCTAATCTTTACGCACGAATACATAAGGGGCCATCCACATATTACGTAATCATGTTTTTGAGATTTTTCTACCCCCCCCCCCCATACCCCCGTAATCAGCGGCCTGACCTCCTCCTCTCCTCCCCCCAGATTACGTAATCAACCGAATATGCTGAAAATGTGAGGAATCTTGAACCCAGCGTTTTTAAAGTGTTTGTAGACTCTTCCACAATGAGGCATAACTTCGGATCCTTCGTGCACTTTTTGTATTTATTTTTAAACTACCCTCACTCCTCGTCGGCCCGCCGTTGTACCTCCGGTCCCGAGTGAAAAGGCTTTGGCGTATGTACTGAGAAACTCCATGTGAAAATCCGCCATAGTTGATGCGCCACACGACCACGTTAATTTTTCCGCGATGGAGTTGGAGCGTGCAGCGGTGCGTTAGTCAAGAGTTGCAGCCATGCCGCCGCGACGCAGAGCGGTCACCGGCTTGCCAGCGGGCGCAGGAACAGGCCCGGGCGACTCAACTGTAGACGAGCGCGTGGACTATCTACGTACATCGCGCGAAGGGGTATCATCGTCGCGGATATCTTTAGACCAAAAAAAATGCGATGCGGTGACCAAAGTTGATTACGAAATCAGGACGGGCACCCCCTCCCCTCTACGAAGCCTAAGCCTCAGCTCCACCCCCCCCTCCCCCTCGGTGATTACGTAATATGTGGACGGCTCCTAATACGATATAGCCGTGCTTTGCGACAGCTGTTATTTTAAGTCATAGATGAATATGAACCCAGAAATACTGATGACTCACATTATACCCGGCGCTACCTTATACCGAAATGTTTCACTCAATTTATAACAAAATGTAATTATTCTAGCAACCCTCCACTTCTAAAATTCACTTCAAGAATTTCGACGTGAAATAATATCGATATTTCACAGGTCTGTCGTTCGCTGTTTCAGGCAAATTGTTTTAGTCGTCTAAGTAGCGTGTTTGAAAAGCTCCAACTTTTACAGTCCGATGTTATGAAACACTTCAAAGTTCTCGTTTACATTGATAAATGAGTTTTCCGCTGTCTTGTTTGAAGTAATGGAAAATTGAATATAGCTTTCGGCCCCCCTTTTCAGTTTCGCGTTTTGGTAGGTACCGCTTCGAGGAAAGGGGCGTAGGAAGTATTCGAGGCTAGGAGATTAATCAAAAGGCGATGGTGTGTTATTTAGAAAATATCGAGCAGCCATTATGGATGTGCATCGTTACTTCCTTTAAAAAAAAGTTTTTAAATTGATTTATAGCTTTCGATCACGGAACAAATAATTGAGGTAGAAAAAATAGTAATATAAACCATCAGAATATTTAATAGCCGACTACCTCTAGTGATTATAGTAGACATAGCAAAGAAAACATTTATAAGCACTTCGGCTCAGCATTCCAGCATACCACCCAACCAAAACAAAAGAACTTGTAGCGGACCACAATAGCGAAACATACCTACATTAACGAGCCTAACCAAGAATGGACAGGAAGTTAACAACAACGGGTGAACCTCAGGAAGTTTAAAAGATATTAGATCTTTCTGTCTCCCGCAAGGGTAGAATACTTGGGACGAAAACACTCCACTGTCTAGTTACGCCACTCGCCCGTAAGAAGACAACGCCTTACCGCAAGCTACCCAGGCTAATCACCATATTGAGTTGTCAACCACAACGGGCGAACCCGTCACCGCAGGACGTTTTAACGATTGTTCGTTCTATCGACCGTGCAGTGAGCGTAGAAGACTTTGGACATAACAAATCCGACGTCTAGCTACGCCACAACCCGTTAGAGTCCAACGTTAGGCTAATCACCATGCAGGCCAACACTCGCGTATTTACTTCCAGTTGCAACCAGATTACTAAGGTCTCCCGACTGGTTACAGGTTCGTGGTCGCTTGCGCGGTCCTCTCCGTAGCGGTGATAAGGTATCTACCGAATCTATCGCGGACTACGCCATCCTTTGCCCGGTTATTCATCCGGTATCGGGTAGCCGATTGGTCGTTTCAATAGTAGTCGCTTTAAGATTAACTACTATCTCCGCTCTATAGGAAACAATACTGTTCCCGGACTCCCCCGGCTGTCGCACAATCGATTGGCTGACGCTGTACGGTGCGCAAACTATCCAGGAGCGCCGGAAGGTTGACTCCTAGGAAAAACTGGCCCGCAGGCCAAAGTCGTGGAGGTCGCCATATAAGTGTTGACCCGTGAGTTTGGTCGACCCTAAACACAAGGGTCTTTGTGACCTAACTGCAACAGGGTCCATTAGCTCCCACCGGAAGAAACACTCTGGAGTAATAGAAAACCACACGCGGCTATAGCCAAGTGGCAACTTCATCATTTTCCAGTTAGTCGCCCGAGGGACTGTCTCAGACTATGCTGACCGGAAGAGGATTTCGTACGGCAGCAGGACTTACTATCGATGTGCAATGTTGATTCGAGGGGAAGGATCCTGTGACTGAGTGCAATGTCACTAAAGAAAGGAGAAGAGGCGCAAACTATCGAATTCTACTTGGGTCTCGAATTCTACTAGATATGAACGCAATTAACATTTTTTTCAATATTTCTTACCATAAGTTATAAGCTATATTATGTATATTATATTATGTTATATTTCATTATGTTATACTATATTATATTATATGTATTATATTGTATGTATTAAACGTTATATTTTATAATATGTATATTTTAAATTATATATTTTATAATATATATTCTGCTATATTATATTACAATATATGATATTATGTTATATTATATTGTGTTGTATTATGTCGTATTATATTATATTATTAATAATTAATAACGGTATTTTATATTTTGTATTGGTTCTTATGAAACGGAAGGAGGAACGCAGGCAAGGCTCACAGGCTCAGCACATAATATTATACGTTATATTTTATAATATGTGATATTATATTGTGCTATATTATATTACAATATATTATGTTATGTTATATTATATTGTGTTGTAATATGTCGTATTATATTATATTATGTAATATTAAATAACGGTATTTTATATTTTGTATTGGTTCTTATGAGTCGGAGGAAGGACAGCAGGCAAGGCTCACAGGCTAAGCAAATAATATTATACGTTATATTTTAAAATATGTGATAATATATTGTGCTATATTATATTACAATATATTATGTTATGTTATATTATATTGTGTTGTAATATGTCTTATTATATTATATTATGTAATATTAAATAACGGTATTTTATATTTTGTATTGGTTCTTATGAGAAGGAGGAAGGACAGCAGGCAAGGCTCACAGGCTAAGCAAATAATATTATACGTTATATTTTTTTAATATGTGATAATATATTGTGCTATATTATATTACAATATATTATGTTATGTTATATTATATTGTGTTGTATTATGTCGTATTATATTATATTATTAATAATTAATAACGGTATTTTATATTTTGTATTGGTTCTTATGAGACGGAAGGAGGACAGCAGGCAACGCTCACAGGCTCAGCAAATAATATTATACGTTATATTTTATAATATGTGATAATATATTGTGCTATATTATATTACAATATATTATGTTATGTTATATTATATTGTGTTGTAATATGTCGTATTATATTTTATTATGTAATATTAAATAACGGTATTTTATATTTTGTATTGGTTCTTATAAGACGGAGGAAGGACAGCAGGCAAGGCTCACAGGCTAAGCAAATAATATTATACGTTATGTTTTTTAATATATGATAATATATTGTGCTATATTATATTACAATATATTATGTTATGTTATATTATATTGTGTTGTAATATGTCGTATTATATTTTATTATGTAATATTAAATAACGGTATTTTATATTTTGTATCGGTTCTTATAAGACGGAGGAAGGACAGCAGGCAAGGCTCACAGGCTAAGCAAATAATATTATACGTTATGTTTTTTAATATATGATAATATATTGTGCTATATTATATTACAATATATTATGTTATGTTATATTATTATTGCGGCCACCTGCCACAATATTGCGATGCCACTGGCACGGAACCGATCAGTGGTCGTTGGGGACCCAGGACTGTAAAAAGAGGTCCCCCCACTCGATCGCCGCTCGCCCTATTACGGGCAGCCAGGTCACCGCGGCGAGCCTCGATAGCCTCAGTTTGCACTTTTACCACCGTTTAACTCTCCCTGTTCTAGCACCAATAAAACACACTTTTATCTGTTGAAAACAACGAGATATATTCACAACTTATTTGCTAACTTTATACAAAGGTAAAAACATGAAATAATCCTAAAGTGTAAAAATACAAAAATGTTATTAATACTTGCTAGACGATAATACTTGCTAGACGATAAACCAAATCAAATACAAATTCTTAGCCTAGCTTACTTCTAGGTTGGCATTCAAAAATGTCCACAATCTTATCACTCACAAAAATGTCTTATTAAAGTTTATTTATCACCACTGTCGTTGTCGCAGCTTGCAGCTTGTAGATCGATCCGCGTGTCCAACAGGCGGTCGGGCGATGGTGCTGCGGCGTGCTGCTGGCGGTGGCTTCCTTAGCCGACCGCGTGTTCGCCGCTCGTACTGGAGTGGCGTGTCGGCGGCTTGAAGCGACGCGGCGATGCTGCGGCGTGCTCAAGCTGGCGACGGTTGACGGCAGGCACGTACTCGGCGCGGCGCGGCGCCCACTCGGCCCGGCGCGGCGTGTGGCTGCGTGTTGCTCGTTCCGGCGCGACCGGCTCCCAGGCCGTCGCGGCGCGGCTGTCGCTCGTTCCGGCGCGACCGGCTCCCAGGCCGTCGCGGCGCGGCGTGTGTCGCTCGTTCCGGCGCGACCGGCTCCCAGGCCGTCGCGGCGCGGCGTGTGTCGCTCGTTCCGGCGCGACCGGCTCCCAGGCCGTCGCGGCGCGGCTCGGCGTGGATCACTCGCAACCGACACGCTAGTCGGTGCGGCGCGGCGCCCACAACTGACACGCTGGTCGGTGTGGCGCGGCGCGGATCTGGCGCAACCGACACGCTGGTCGGTGCGGCGCGGCGTCCTCTGTCGCCGCGACTTCCCGGCGTGTCTCAGCACGCTGTCGCCGACGCGTCCAACTTCGCCGGTTGGCGCGATGCGGCGTCTGTCGCAACCGACTCGCTGGTCGGTGCGGCGCGGCGTCCTCTGGTCGCCGCGACTTCCCGTTGCAGCTGACGCGGCGATTCCGCGTCCCCAATGGAGCGTACGCGGTCCTGCGTAGCTCGGCTGCTTGCCGCAGGCGGTCCGTGTCGATATTCGGCGGCGGCAAAAACGTCCACGTTTCGCTGGCCTCGCCCCGAAATACCGAACACGAATACCTGCTGCGGCGATTCCCCTCCGGCTCCCGGCTGCTTCGTCGCTGCGTCGCTGCGTCGTCCTTCTCGTCGCTCCCGCTGATGGCGCGGTCTGGCGGTCCGCTGCCAAGACCGAGGTCCCGAAGATCCGGCGACCCGAAGCGGCGAGGTCCAACTCACTACACCGAGTGGTTGGCTGGTCAGTCTCCTTGACTGTTCTTCCACGACGATTTCTTCCTCGACGTCTTCCTTCCAGCAGCGCGACGCCTTGACTCCCTAAGCAGCCGGGTGGCCACTTGTTGCCGGCACCAAGGCCGGAGAGCGAATGATTTGCTCCCCGCCCGGCGGCTATATTTATACCCCGGCTCCGGCGGCGCGCGCGCGGCCCGTTCTGCCGGCGGCCTCTGATTGGCCGGCGCTCGGCCTCGCGCTCGCCGATCTCTCCGTCTCCGTCTTTTCCGACTTTTCGCTTCTGCGATTCTATTTTTCGGTGTTTTGACGATGCATTCCTCTTCGGGCTTATTCTTTTTCGCTTTTGGAGAATTTTCTGCCGATTTTTCCTTTGGCGACTTCAATATATTTGCGCCCGATATGGGAATCTTGAGCGGGGCTTGTCCGTGTTGTTTTTTTACTGCTTATTCTTATTTACGTTATATTTTCCCTTGTTTTAATGCTTCGAATAAACATTTCTGAGATATATTCGAATAAAATTGATTTCTTGGATCGGTTGACGGTGGCCTCGGTCGCGGCGCGACGTCTGCGAGGTCCGTCCCGTCGCACGTAAGCCCATACATTTTGTATGGAAAAATTACGCGGATGCTATGCCCGATTTCAGGTTGACGAAAACTGCACGTCGGATTCGCCAGTTTTCGTCTTTAAAATTAATTATTATATTTCTGGCGTATCGCCCTTACTTTTGCAGCCACTATGCTTGGAATAAATCCATGAGATTCTTGCGGTTTGATGAGCGGTGTTTTCGGCCGGGACGCGACGTCTGCGAGGTCCGTCCCGCCGCACCTAAGCTCATACATTTTATAGGACAATTTACGCGGATGCTATGCCCTATTTCAGGTTGACGGAAACTGCACGTCGGCCTCGACAGCTTCCGCCTTTTAAAATCAATTAGATTTTTTGGCGGCTCGCCGTTTTATTAGCGGCCGCAACATCCTCCCCCCCGACACTTCCCGTGTCTTCCTTTTCCGCCTCCAATATGACGGCCACTTTTGCTATGGGCCGTCGGCAAATCCGGCCGTTTGCTGTTCGGAGGTCGACTACCCTTACCATCCCGTCTGCTCCCGGGTGTGTGGCGGTGACGACCCCCCTTACCCATGTTCCGCGTGCTGCGTTGGGTTCTGTTATGAAAACGACATCGTTCACGGCGATGTCCCTGTTTTTCTTGTACCATTTAGACCTCTTGGCTAAAGTAGGCAGGTACTCTTTTACCCATCTTCTCCAAAATTGATTGGCCAATGCCTGGCTTATCCTCCACTGTTTCCGGAGATCCGTCCTTTCGTCCGATGGGCAAATCTGCGGTACCGGTTGTGGTGGCCCGATGAGGAAGTGGTTCGGCGTGAGTCCTCCTTCGTCTCGGTGATCGCTTGACACGTGGGTGATAGGCCGACTATTCACCACAAACTCGGCTTCGGCGAGCGCTGTCCTCAGGGTTTCCTCCCTAGGTGCTTGCTCCTTCAAAATGGCGTAGAGTGCGGTCTTTATTGACCTCACCATTCTTTCCCAGCTCCCCCCCATGTGGGGTGCCGAGGCTGGAATGAACCTCCAGTCCACTCCTTTGGCCGACAGTTCGTTTGACATCTTGTCCTTGTCGATGCTGTCCCAGGCTTCTCGCAGCTCTCTTTCCGCTCCGTGGAAATTAGTTCCATTGTCGGAGTAGATCGTTTTTGGCCAGCCTCGCCTCGCTGCCATTCTTACGACCGCTTGAATGGCCGAGTCTGCCGTCAAAGAAGCTGCTATGTCGATGTGTACTGCTCTTGTGGCCAGACACGTCATTAAAACCCCGTATCGTTTTTCTCGTCTTCGTCCAATGCACACGTTTATCGGCCCGAAATAATCGATGGCGCAGTCTGTAAATGGCCGAACGTGATGCGCTAATCGCGCTGCGGGTAATCTCCCCATTTGCTGGGTACCGGGTTGAACCTTCTTCAGCCGGCATGTCCTGCATTCTCTTGCTGCTCGACGGACAGCATTGCGGCTGCCTAACAGCCAATATTGTTGCCGTAAGTTATTTCGCACGGTCTCCTGACCTTGATGTGCTGCTTGCCGATGGTAATAATTTACGAGTAGGCGCGATAGACGATGCCTCGCGCATAACACCGCTGGTTCCTTGACCGCTTTTCCTACATTTTTCGCGGCGCCTATGCGCCCGTCTAGCACGATGTGTCCCTTTTCATTTAGGCGAGGTGTCAGACTGTATAGTCTGCTTCGTACGTCGACGGTTCCATCCTGGTTTAAGCTATGTATTTCTTCAGGAAACATTTCCTCCTGCGCCTGCTTGATTAGTTTTTCTGTGGCTCTTTCTAGTTCCCATTGCATGAGGGTAACTCCCCCCCGTGACTCTGCTCGCCGGAGACACCGGTCGATGAAGCGTAATGCATACGCTGTGCTTCGCACCAGTCGTTGCCACGATGAGAAGCGTTCCATCTCGATCGTCCTCTTGTTTTCGTGTGTGTTAAACACGGCTCGCATCTCTTCGGTGGGGCTTTCGACAGCCCATGTCTCCCTCGGCCAGTCTTCTTCTTCCTGTCGCAGGAAAGCGGGCCCGTTGAACCAGCGCGACTGTTCGCCCAGGTTGCACTGCTCTTTGTCCCGGGTTGCTTCGTCCGCCACGTTTTCCGTTGTGGGAACCCATCGCCAGTCGCCGGTGTTCGTCAGTTCGTCTATTTCGCCGAGCCGATGAGCGACGAACACATTGTACCGGCGTGGATCACTTCTGATCCATTGGATGACGGTGGTCGAGTCGGTCCACATTACTGTTCTCTTCACGTGTAGTGACAGTTCCTGTTTTATTGTGTTGGCTAGCCGGCTTCCTATCACGGCTGCCATCAACTCCATTCGTGGAATGGTTTGAGGTTTTAATGGTGCAACCTTTGCCTTGCTGGCTACGAATGATGTACTTCGTCTTGCCCCGTCTTCGCTTACTAAATAAGCGACCGCTGCGTACGCTGTTTCCGACGCGTCGCAGAAAATATGCAGACTGATGTCTGCTGCGTTGACTGGTCGGTACCACCTTGGTACCTGACATTCCCTTATGGAATCCAATTCCTTCAACCATTTTAACCACTTTTGGTGTACTCTTTGGCTCAGCTCCTGGTCCCACTCTGTTTTGTCTCGCCAGACTTCTTGCAGTAAGGTCTTTGCCTTTACTGTGAATGGCGACAGAAGCCCGAGAGGGTCAAACACGCTCATGGCCAGGCTGAGCATCTCTCTTTTCGTGGGCCTTTTCTCTCCGGCCACTATTGCCCTGTTGACGCGTGGAAAGTTCAAATTAAATGTTAAGATGTCTCTTTCTGGATCCCACTCCAGCCCCAGCACTCGTTCCGCTGTTTCAGCTTTTCCCAAGTTGAGGCTTATCTTGCCCGACGACTTGGCTTCCATTGCTTTGAGCACTGCACTTGAGTTGCTGTGCCAATTGCACAGCTCAAAACCGCCTCTTCGATGAACTTCTGTGACGCTGCGTGCCAATTCGATGGCTTCTTTTTCGCTGTCCGCGGAGTCTATATAGTCATCCATATAATGACGTTTTAATATGGGCTCTACCGCTTGCGGGAACTCTTTCTCGTGCATCCTGGCGTTCTGATTTTTAGCGTTCTGGGCGGAGCACGGTGATGATGAGGCGCCGAAAATCATTACACACATTTTGAACGTCTTCGGTTCCTGGTCCGTCTGCATATCTCGCCATAGGAACCGCTGGGTATCTTGGTCTTCCTGACGAATCTTGATCCGCAAAAACATCTCCTTGATGTCTGCCGTGAACGCTACTTTGCGTTCCCTGAATTTCATCAGGATTCCTATCAAAGGATTTAGCAGGTCCGGGCCGGCTTCCAATGCGTCATTTAAGCATCGGTTGTTCACCTTTGCGGCGGCATCGAACACAATTCTAATTTTGCTCGGCTTATGCGGATTCGTAACGCAAAAGTGCGGAAGGTAAAAGGTTCGCGGTCCGCGTTGATTATCCTCTTCCTCCGTCAGTTCCCTTGCGTAACCTTTTTCCACGTACTCGCGCATCTTTGCGCGGTACGCTTCTGCCGTGACGGGCTCTTTCTTCAGCTTCGTCTCCAGGTTTCTTAACCGGCTAATGGCTTGTGCGCGGCTTGGAGGAAGCCTCTCTTCCTCTGAGCGCCAGAGTAGCCCCGTTTCCCACCGACCGTTGTCATATCGTGTCGTGGCGGCCATTGTCTGCACTGCGCGCTCGTGCCGTTTCTGGTGGTGCTGTCTCGCTACCACTCCCGCTTCTTCCGTTCGTAGGTAGTCTTTTACTATATCCTCGACGGACTCTTCCTTGAAGGTAGCGTGGAATACTTCTCCTTCTTGCCGGGCTGTCGTGTTTACATGCCCGCTTATAGTCCAGCCGAGCAGACTTCTCGTGGCTGTCGGCTGTCCTACGGGTCCCCAAACGATCTCCCTCGGAGCAATTAACCGGTAATTGTCCATCCCGATCAGGAGCGCAGTCTTTCCTTGGTACCTTGGAATGTTGATACCGTGCAAGTGAGTCCACTTCTCCCACTGGCTGTTGCTGCACTCCTGTTCGGGCGTTTGGAGATCTTCGATGGTTCTGACGGACGTCATTTTATACCAGTCGTCGCTTTGTTTGTTCCGTATTTCGAGGCTCACTATCCTTGAGTTCTCTTGGTGAGGGCCCGTAATGCTCTTTAAGGTAAGTGGGCTCTTTTTACCCTTCAATCCGACGTCCCTGGCCACGCTCTCTTTTAGTAGCGTGATGCTAGATCCTTCGTCGAGTAGGGCCAGCACTTCAACGCTGCCCTTCGGGCCCTTCACCGTGACTGGTATGACGCGCAACAAAATGTTTTTACTACTCAAATTCCTACCTTGTGTAGTGTGTACTGCTTTGCTGCTGTCGCGTCCGTCCGCTGCTGCTGCTGCCTCCGTCGCCCTCCCTCTGGGCTCCGTGCGCATCGGAGACCCTCTTTCGACGATGAGCAGCGTGTGTGTCTTCCCAGAGTCGTGGCAGTCCCGCGCGAAGTGCCCTCGCTTGAGGCACCGGAAGCACATGCCGGAAGTTTGTGCGAACTGCGAACGCCGGCTCACCGGCATTTTCAAGAACTTGTAGCATTTGGCTACATCATGTCCTTGTCGATCACACACTATGCACTTTGGCCTGTTGCCCTTTCTGTCCGAGGCCGCATTTGGTTCGCGCACTGTCGCACTGTCTTTCCGCACTGCACTTGCCTTTTTCCGTTCGGGTGTCGGATCCCGCACATCCGTGTCCGTCGCGTACACCCGCTTCGGAGCAGGCTTCCCTTCGTGCACTTTTGCCTTTGGTTTGGCACTCCAGTTGGCACGATTCACTACCGTAGCTTGACGTCCTATTTTGTCCATATAGGTGCTGAAGTCGAATAGCGATGGGTTGCCTTCATGCTTTTCGATGATCGCCTCGCTCCAGCCCGCCAAGTGGTGTCCCGATAGCTTGGACTCCAGCTCTCGCAGAATCTCCATATTATAGGCATATTCTGGCCTCTTCAGCGACTTCAACGACGCTATCAGGTTGCCAACCGTGATAGTGAAGTCTATTATCTCTTCGCTGGTCGTTGAGTCGCTGGTTAGTGGTCGCAAACTGCGCACCTGATTTATAAGGCGCCCGATTAGCAAGTCGGGACGACCAAATCTCCTCTCCAGGATCTCCCTGATCCTTGGCAGCTGCTCGGGGTCAAATAGGAATGACGAGACCGCCTGATAGGCCCTGCCCTTCAGACATCGCTGCAGCCTTGTCAGCACCTCGCTGGGTGTGAGGCTCAGCGTCTGCTGCTCCAACTGCGACACGAAGATCAACCATCGCTCTGGATCGCCGTCGAAAATCGGCAACTCCCGTGGCAGTGTTTGCCGCAGCAAGATTCCCTCGCACGCCGTTGGTGCGTGCGGTGTCGCAGCTGGAGCCGTTGCTTGCACGTCGTCCCGTTGCTGCTGCCTTTGTCGAGCTGCGCCGAGTACCGCTTGCTTTGAGTTGTCAATCCACTGCGGTATCGGTGGCTTTTCTACCGGTATGTTCAGCTGCGCTACCGATCGACCGATGCTGCGCATTTCCTCCGCCTCTTCTTCTTCCGCCTCAATGAGGTCTCTCTCGATGGCCGTGGACTGGCGGAGATTGTCGAGTCGCTTTTGCAGACTCTCCTGGCGCAGCTCCAACATCTCTTCTTCGATTCGCTGTCTCTCCTGGAGCTCACGCTTCGCTGCCTCTGCGAAGCGACGTCGGCATCTGCTGTGCGGCGTCATGCCGGTCTCGCGACTGCAGAGGCTTCCCTCCCACTCGGCCGGTCTTTCCTTGGGCTCACCTTGCGACGCTGCGGCGTTTGCTTCATCCAAGTGAGGCGTGCTGTGCTGCGGGCGAGTTGCTGCTATGCGTGTCGCTGGCGTTAGCTGCTGCCTCGCAGGCGGGCCCATTGCCCCCTGAGGCGAGTTCCCGCTCCGCATCGCTGCCGTGCCACTCGTTGTCGCCTGTACTGTCGCTTCGGTGACCGTGTCGTCGTCTCTTGTCACGTTCGGATCCATGGTCCCGCTTTGGTAGCCGGTGGTCGTAGGCTCCTCCTCCCTTTGAGGGCCGTGCCGACTTTTGCCGCTGCGAAGACTCATGTTTTATTGGTGCTAAGGAGAGTTACGGTAGTGCACTGGTGGCGATCCGGCTCGAAGGACCAGCTTATATTGCGGCCACCTGCCACAATATTGCGATGCCACTGGCACGGAACCGATCAGTGGTCGTTGGGGACCCAGGACTGTAAAAAGAGGTCCCCCCACTCGATCGCCGCTCGCCCTATTACGGGCAGCCAGGTCACCGCGGCGAGCCTCGATAGCCTCAGTTTGCACTTTTACCACCGTTTAACTCTCCCTGTTCTAGCACCAATAAAACACACTTTTATCTGTTGAAAACAACGAGATATATTCACAACTTATTTGCTAACTTTATACAAAGGTAAAAACATGAAATAATCCTAAAGTGTAAAAATACAAAAATGTTATTAATACTTGCTAGACGATAATACTTGCTAGACGATAAACCAAATCAAATACAAATTCTTAGCCTAGCTTACTTCTAGGTTGGCATTCAAAAATGTCCACAATCTTATCACTCACAAAAATGTCTTATTAAAGTTTATTTATCACCACTGTCGTTGTCGCAGCTTGCAGCTTGTAGATCGATCCGCGTGTCCAACAGGCGGTCGGGCGATGGTGCTGCGGCGTGCTGCTGGCGGTGGCTTCCTTAGCCGACCGCGTGTTCGCCGCTCGTACTGGAGTGGCGTGTCGGCGGCTTGAAGCGACGCGGCGATGCTGCGGCGTGCTCAAGCTGGCGACGGTTGACGGCAGGCACGTACTCGGCGCGGCGCGGCGCCCACTCGGCCCGGCGCGGCGTGTGGCTGCGTGTTGCTCGTTCCGGCGCGACCGGCTCCCAGGCCGTCGCGGCGCGGCTGTCGCTCGTTCCGGCGCGACCGGCTCCCAGGCCGTCGCGGCGCGGCGTGTGTCGCTCGTTCCGGCGCGACCGGCTCCCAGGCCGTCGCGGCGCGGCGTGTGTCGCTCGTTCCGGCGCGACCGGCTCCCAGGCCGTCGCGGCGCGGCTCGGCGTGGATCACTCGCAACCGACACGCTAGTCGGTGCGGCGCGGCGCCCACAACTGACACGCTGGTCGGTGTGGCGCGGCGCGGATCTGGCGCAACCGACACGCTGGTCGGTGCGGCGCGGCGTCCTCTGTCGCCGCGACTTCCCGGCGTGTCTCAGCACGCTGTCGCCGACGCGTCCAACTTCGCCGGTTGGCGCGATGCGGCGTCTGTCGCAACCGACTCGCTGGTCGGTGCGGCGCGGCGTCCTCTGGTCGCCGCGACTTCCCGTTGCAGCTGACGCGGCGATTCCGCGTCCCCAATGGAGCGTACGCGGTCCTGCGTAGCTCGGCTGCTTGCCGCAGGCGGTCCGTGTCGATATTCGGCGGCGGCAAAAACGTCCACGTTTCGCTGGCCTCGCCCCGAAATACCGAACACGAATACCTGCTGCGGCGATTCCCCTCCGGCTCCCGGCTGCTTCGTCGCTGCGTCGCTGCGTCGTCCTTCTCGTCGCTCCCGCTGATGGCGCGGTCTGGCGGTCCGCTGCCAAGACCGAGGTCCCGAAGATCCGGCGACCCGAAGCGGCGAGGTCCAACTCACTACACCGAGTGGTTGGCTGGTCAGTCTCCTTGACTGTTCTTCCACGACGATTTCTTCCTCGACGTCTTCCTTCCAGCAGCGCGACGCCTTGACTCCCTAAGCAGCCGGGTGGCCACTTGTTGCCGGCACCAAGGCCGGAGGCCGGATTTGCTCCCCGCCCGGCGGCTATATTTATACCCCGGCTCCGGCGGCGCGCGCGCGGCCCGTTCTGCCGGCGGCCTCTGATTGGCCGGCGCTCGGCCTCGCGCTCGCCGATCTCTCCGTCTCCGTCTTTTCCGACTTTTCGCTTCTGCGATTCTATTTTTCGGTGTTTTGACGATGCATTCCTCTTCGGGCTTATTCTTTTTCGCTTTTGGAGAATTTTCTGCCGATTTTTCCTTTGGCGACTTCAATATATTTGCGCCCGATATGGGAATCTTGAGCGGGGCTTGTCCGTGTTGTTTTTTTACTGCTTATTCTTATTTACGTTATATTTTCCCTTGTTTTAATGCTTCGAATAAACATTTCTGAGATATATTCGAATAAAATTGATTTCTTGGATCGGTTGACGGTGGCCTCGGTCGCGGCGCGACGTCTGCGAGGTCCGTCCCGTCGCACGTAAGCCCATACATTTTGTATGGAAAAATTACGCGGATGCTATGCCCGATTTCAGGTTGACGAAAACTGCACGTCGGATTCGCCAGTTTTCGTCTTTAAAATTAATTATTATATTTCTGGCGTATCGCCCTTACTTTTGCAGCCACTATGCTTGGAATAAATCCATGAGATTCTTGCGGTTTGATGAGCGGTGTTTTCGGCCGGGACGCGACGTCTGCGAGGTCCGTCCCGCCGCACCTAAGCTCATACATTTTATAGGACAATTTACGCGGATGCTATGCCCTATTTCAGGTTGACGGAAACTGCACGTCGGCCTCGACAGCTTCCGCCTTTTAAAATCAATTAGATTTTTTGGCGGCTCGCCGTTTTATTAGCGGCCGCAACAATTATATTGTGTTGTAATATGTCGTATTATATTATATTATGTAATATTAAATAACGGTATTTTATATTTTGTACTGGTTCTTATGAGTCGGAGGAAGGACAGCAGGCAAGGCTCCCAGGCTAAGCAAATAATATTATACGTTATATTTTAAAATATGTGATAATATATTGTGCTATATTATATTACAATATATTATGTTATGTTATATTATATTGTGTTGTAATATGTCGTATTATATTATATTATGTAATATTAAATAACGGTATTTTATATTTTGTATTGGTTCTTATGATACGGAGGAAGGACAGCAGGCAAGGCTCACAGGCTCAGCAAATACCACAGTACTATATATTCATCACCTCGACACAGTTGTACACTTAGTGGGGTGATGTAATAATTACAAGTATGGACTTTCGCAATTTTTTCTTTTATGTATAAAAAAGTGTGTAAAAAAGGAAGGCAATTTATTTAATATTGTGTTAAAAAAATAAGTTTAAATATAAAATGATAATATTTTTTGTTAGAAGATATTGTACACCTTATAGGTAAATTGTATTTTTTTAATAATAGGTATTTTTATATATAATAGGTATGTTTTTGTTTTTAGTTTTATTTTTCATTTTTTCAAGTAAGCCAGTTGGTAGGAATCCCTACTCTTGGTATAGTCAAATGGAATAACTGGTATTATACCTTCTGTGGTATAATATTTTTTTTAAATATCGACTATTATTTTCAAATTGTAAAACAATGACTATTTTAATTTAAAACAAAGATCCAAGATCGTTTTAAAATAATTGGAGCTGCTAAAATACTGCAAATAGTCAAAATATAAAAACGAAGAGTCGGTTATAAAACAGTAAAATTAAAATTATAAAAAAATATAAAATTGAATCAATAACAATGTCGCAATAGAAATATTCAATATAATTTTTTTAATTATAATCCATCTTTGATAATCAATGATTGTATTTAGTAATGTAAATAATCAAAATTAGATATAAAAAAAAATAAGGAAATAATGTAATATAAATAATGTAGTAGGTACCCATCGATTTTGTAAGAAATACTTACAGTTCTCAATAAAAATATGTTAATCATATTATTATTATCGCTCATGATACCAGTTGAAAGAAACGTTTTATTTCTTTTTACCGACATTTCAATTTGCAAAGATTCATTACTCCTGCATGTGGACATTTTATCCAATGAATATTTCACTCATACAACTTTATAGTTTCGATAATAAAGGGCCGCCATAAATTGGGTCCGATTGTAATCCAATCGCTAAACGCTTATCTTAGCAGTACAAACGAAAGGACTGGCCGATAAACTTGTGGAGTTATAACCCCGTCCCGCTCGCGCGCGGGACCCTAAAGCGAGGCTCGAGAGGGACGGCGCGACGATCGCATGTCCGTCTGAAGCGTCGAATTATGCAGGCGAGTCACACAAATCTCAGTCCGATTATCTCGGTACAAAAGAGTGGGACAATGTCTCAGCGGGCGACCGCCTATGCGGGGGGGCTTTATCGGGGGGCTGATACTGATATCAGCCCGGCACAATTTAACACAACTATGGAAATAGCCAGATAGCCCGCATTGGCGTTGCTAGCTGACGATGATTATGAGACAGGTCACTGTGACATAAAATTCCCTGCAAGTAAGTCAGAAATTTGAAAAAAAAATATCACAAAAAAATGATTTATTAATCTTCTACCAATGAGGTGGGGAGCTGAGAGACGCCACGGATCAGTTGGAAGCTCGTATCATATGTATGTAAAATATGATTACTAGACATACCCACTTCTTTATTATAACTTTATTTTTCCTTTAATTTAGTTTTGAGACTATTCTGTTTGTCATTCTCTATTTAATTGAATGTTATCTACTATTTAATGCCGATTATATATAATTAAATCGCGTTTTATCTATTATATATATATTTTTTTGAGGACCACATTTTAAGGCAATTTAGTTTTATTACCATTTTATTAAAACTTTTACATAATTTATTGTAATATTAGAGTCTTGTCTACCCTAGAACGTGCTAGTCCCAGTTGGGTGAAGGAAATAAATAAGCAAAAGTTTACGGTTTTGCCATTCGGTTCCTGTTATTTTTGTAAGCAAAACCAATGTTTTATAGTATAATAATAAATTATTCAATTCTTCTTAAAATATGAATGTAATTACAAGATATAAAAACTAGCCCAAGTACATTTGTATTAAAAAGTATCTAAGGGGCTCTCTAGACGATCAAGCATGCTTGTCAAGCATCGCGTCGCGGGCTGGGATGGGACCGCAAACCGCAGGAAACGTGACTCCCTGGTATAAACTACAAAATTAGGCATTTTTGGTAAATATTAAAAAAAAATATTTGCAAATTTCCTGGTTTCTCTGTATTGGCAGATCAGCGGGTTTAGATTAATTAAATGGTTTCCCATAGGTTAGTTCATTTATAAATGTAAAATTAGCGATTCAACACTTTCTTCAGTTTATATACAGATCTAAAACCAATGAGTGGTTTCAATATGTTTTCTGATTCTCTTCAGACATTATTAACTAAAATTTATTATAGGCAACCTCAACTATATGTAACTATGTAATGGAATCTAAGGTAACTAATTTAACCATCTTCCAAGGATCGCAGCGTCATGAAAATTGGCAGCTGTATGTAGTTCTGATGACAATACAATAATATGGTACTGTCGAACTGATCTGATGATGGAGTCGGAAGATATGAACTGGAACTTCATGATGAAATATCGTATCATAGCCGTGTGTATGTGAATATCGTATCATAGCCCAAAAGCGTGTTTTTAGTGTTATTTTTAAACTATTAATTTATTAACACGCTTTTATTAAGTCGACCTGTATGTAACTAACTATGTAATGAAATCTAAGGTAACTAATTTAACCATCTTCCAAGGATCGTAGCGTCATGAAAATTGGCAGCTGTATGTAGTTCTGATGACAATACAATAATATGGTACTGTCGAGCTGATCTGATGATGGAGTCGGAAAATATGAACTGGCACTTCATGATGGGAACATCTTATCATAGCTTTGTTTGGACTTGTTAGAAAAGTCTTGGAATGAACTTTGACCACGATTAGGTTTCAAGGTCTGATGATGAAGCCGGAAGATAGGCACTGGCATTCCATGATGGAATATCGTATCATAGCCGTGTGTATGTGAATATCGTATCATAGCCCAAAAGCGTGTTTTTAGTGTTTTTTTTTAAACTATTAATTTATTAATAACGACTATCTTTAACAAAGACTGTTTTAATCAGGATTTTTTTTTTAATTTTGACTTTTTTATATATTTTCAATCTCGACTATTCCTTATCCCACATCAGATCTTGTATTTATATATTATATTTTATGTATATAGTTTCTATGTGTATGTTTATATCCATATATCTATACTAATATGTAATATAAAGAAGTAATGTTTGTTTGTAAGTTTGTATGTTTGAAAGTTTTTAAGTTTCTATATAGGGGGTAATCTCCGAAACTACCTACTCAAAAATTCTTTCACTAGTGAAAAGTTCCATTATCGACAAGTGCTACAGGTTAAAATTTATTGTGATAAATATTGGTTTTAAATACGAAAACATGATATCTGTAAAGTAAGTCGGAGAAAATGAGCTGATGAGTTGCTTTATCGGCGTGCGCTGACGAAACTGTTTGATATATGTGAAAACAATATATGACAAAAACATCGCATATTATTGTCATACATTGCACTACACTTTATATTTTAATACTATTTATTTATTTGCTTTACAAAGTTCATATTACGACATTTTATATTAATATTTATTTCCATGACCATGCTATATCAATATTTTAAATATAATTATAAGTTTAATTTGCATTCGCTTATCTATTTTCTATTTTATCATATTTTGTATTTTTCATTTTAATATTATGAGCACATGAATAAATCTTTGCCATACATAGAGTTTTCCTTGGTACGGGCTATGGCCTAGTTAGGCAGATTCTGCAACTAATACAATTGTAATTTATGTTTTTGAATGAATAAAATTATTATTATTATTATTATTATTATCGGCCCCAGAGAGATCTATAAAAAACACAGCAACATCATATAGCCAACTTTTATATTAAGATATAATAAGTTCTTTTATGTCTCTAATAAAAAATATAAAAATAAGTGGACAATTCATCAGCACGAGTGGTTAATAAGGATAAAATTAGCCATAAGGTTTTAGGTGGTATAGTTATAGAGATATCATGAAATTAGTAACGCGTGCAAGAACCCCGAAATACCTAGCAAGCGGCTGCGGTGGTTGTTGGCCCAGCAAGGTCAGCTTTCAGCGAAAGGCGGCGCGGGTTGCGAGGAACAAGACAGTACGTCTACGATATACTTAGGTAGCGCGCATCTGAGGGGTTACGTCTTGCACTATATATCTAAAGTTAGCGTTTAAAAAGGCAAATAAACGTCACCCTACTTAAATTTATATTTTTTTGATACATATTTTGGATCCATACGATATAAAAAAATTATTCCGAACTGTCATCCTATATATAATCAATGGGATTTATTCATGCTTATATAATCGCTTTTATTCGGCTCTATGGCTGAGATTTTATTGTGAAAAAGGATAAGCTTGGTTTTTGAGCTGGATGGCCGAAGGGTGATCGTTAACCGTTGGCAAAAACAAATGGCAAACACCGTTGGCCCAATAAAAAAAAACAAGTTTTTGAGTATTAGGAGATTTTATTGTAGGGGAGGTTATGCTACACAAAAAAAAACAGATTTGAAAGTCTAAATTATCCAGAAAAAAAATAATTAATATCCGATATACGAATATATATAATACTTTTCGTCTATAACAAATGCCTAAAGCAAAAAAAATACACAATTGTTTACTCACATTTTCGTATAGCAAATCCTGCAAAATAACATCTCTAGCGAAGTAAAACGTCAGCGCTGAAGAAACTACTTTAACAGAAAAAAATAAAATTAGTGAAGTGGCAAATTTATAAGTCGTTAATTGATTTAAGATAACGATGTTGTAGATAAATGAGTTTTCTTAAAAGTTCCCTATGACTTTTTTCCACCACCTATAAATAATGCCGATAACCCGCCTGAAAAAAGTCAATAAGTAATATCAACTTAATCACCTATCAACTTAATTCCTACCTATACCTATCAACTTAATTCAGTGTAATTGTTTGGAGTGCAGAGCCAGTACAATTTGCATAGAGCACGTCGGGAGGCGGCCATTGTCAAAGTAAATTGACGATAGGGAGAACATATTAACAAAATCGGGTTTGTCACCCCAAGACTTTCCCGGCAAGTAGACAACCCCAACCCCCTGTAAACCCCTTCTATCTCTCCGCGCGCCAACCCAACCTCCCTCTGCGCGCGTTTCGTAGTATATTTATATTATCTTCCGTAGTATTTAAATCATCATCATCATCATCAGTATCATCATCATCATCATAATTTATTCATTCCATAAAAGCATTTCACAATACTGAGGAACATGTCAAATTTTACGATCATAATTTACCGGATGATAAAAACCGCTTTGATTAATTAAAACAAAAAAAATATAATTGCAATCAGAGGTGATTACTTAAAAATAGTCAAATTTACAAAATAATCAATAATCAAACAATAAATAATAATCAATGCAATGAAAAAGAGAATTTCTGAAACATGCGTAATTAAAAAGAATGTCAATAAAATCTAAAACTTAGTGCGAAAGTATAGTCATAATATGGTTATTTATAATCAAGCAATTGTGGACGCAATATCATAAAAGTCGTCCAGTTTGTAAAGGGCATATTTGACTAACTGAGTTTTCAAGCAGATTTTATATGCTGCCATCTCAAGTCTTCTCGTCGATGACGGCAAAGCACTGAATAATTTAACACTAATATATAAAAATGGTTTTTGATATTTAGTCAAGCGTACTTTAGGCAATAACACATTGTTTTTATGTCGCGTATTATGGCTATGTCGAGTGGCGTGAAGCTCGCAAATTAAAAGATTCTCTTTGGCGTAATACTACCGAAAATGATCTAGTATTTTTTTTTATATGGCGGACTTTAAATATTATTACTTGTGCATATACTAAATAATTGTCCATATACGAAATATTCAATCCAAAATTTACAACTTGATTTTCGTCCAACAAGGCATCTGTGTACCGAATTACAACTCTCTTACTGCAATATTTCGAGATTGAAATATGACTAGCGCTCCCTCTACTCGCCCGATTTCAACTACAACCTTTTCAACTCTTGCCATGACCGAATGATGCCAAATTTCAGCTCAATCGGATGAAGCGTTTAGGCGCTATCATGGGGGAAATACATATATACACACACACGGACACACGCTCTCACAGACACACATACTTTGACTGATACAGACTTCAATCTGGAAATGGTCTTAATCGTCTCAGGTGGGTCAATTGGGATATTTCCGTCTATACCTCGATTTTTTTGAGCGCCAATATATTGCCTTGGGTCTAAAAATAAAACGTTGATAATAGTGAGGAAAAGCCATTTAAATCGGAGAATAATTAAAGTACATTTTTTATTTAAAAAGAACATATCATCGGCATACAGGAGAAACTGACTATATCCAAAAAGTAACCCGAGATAATCGCATGTAAATATTTGATTTTAATTGTAAATTTAATTAGTAAATAACATCAATACGTTTTTGATTACTCTTTTGAGTTAAATTGTTTATATTAATGTTATGAAATCGAAGACAAATCGCAGCTGTTAGACATTTACAATTCACCGCGTACAATGCTAACACCTTTGACAATGCTGCACGGACTTATGACCTGACCCATCTACTTTTTTTCTCAGGGAGAGCAATGGCATTACTTTCACGTGGACCGCCGCCGAACAAAGTAATGGGATAAATAAAGGGCGAGAAAGAGGAATAAACGCCAAAATGTATGCAGGAACAGACAATTAATTTAAACACTACCCGTTCTTGAGGAGAAATTTGCGAAAATGCCGACGCCTGTTAGGAAGGCTCCTGTTTATTTAGCGAACCGGGGCAGGTAATATGTTAAATTAATATTTAAATAAAACGCACTGAAAAAAGTTTGAGATGTTTGAGATTGAAGTCGGAGTACACCAAGGCTCCACGCTGAGCCCATTGCCATTTAATACCACCATGGACCACATCACAAAATACTGCCAAAAGATACTACCTTGGAACGTACTATAAGCCGACGATGTTGTTTCGGCCTCGGATGACGAAGACGACTTAAAACGAAACTTTAACTCCTAGATTGAGACACTCGAAACAAATGGCCTTAACCCTTCGAGTAGCGGCATAATTTCATGACAGACCGCGGCAATTTATTGGAATTCTTGCAATATCGCTGCGCTCGACAAAAAGTACTATAACTATGGAACTACTATAGAAATAATAAAAAAAAATAACTGTGCAATGATTGCATTAAATTTTTGTATATAGAGTATTGATATCTCATTTTGTAAAACAATTAGATAATTATGAATAAATATGAGAAAGTCGAAAAAGTGAAAACAAACTCGGCATTTCTAACTTGTACTTGTCTTACGGAAAAATACGGTATATGACTACTTTCCATTACACATAATGATGAGGGTTTGAAGATAGAGCCGGAAGATTGCTACTGAAACTCCCTAATGGAAAATGCTGAGATAGTCGAGTTTGGGCTCGTTTGTTTCGTTGTCTTGATTATTTTCTATTACACTTGATGATGAGGGTCTGAAGATGGTGCCGGAAGATGGAAATCCCTAATTAAAAGTGATAAGATAGTCAAGTTTTGGCTCGTTTGTTTTGTTGTCTTGATACTTTTCATTACACTTGATAATAAGGGTCTGAAGATAGAGCCGAAAGATTGCTACTGGAACTCCCTAATGGAAAGTGCTGAGATAGTCGAGTTTGGTCTCGTTTATTTTGTTGTCTTGAGTACTTTCCATTATACTTGATGATGAGGGTCTGAAGATGGTGCCGGAAGATAGCACTCTCTGATGAAAAGTGCTAAGATAGTCTAGTTTTAACTCGTTTGTTTTGTTGTCTTGAATACTTTCCATTATACTTGATAATGAGGGTCTGAAGATGGTGTCGGAAGATGGCACTCCCTAATGAAAAGTGCTAAGATAGTCGAGGTTTTGATTTTTGAGTACTTTTCACTTGACGAGGGTCTGAAGATGGAGCCAGAAGATTCCCACTGAATCTCCCTGAGGAAAAGGGCTAAGATAGTTTTAATGTATTTAATCGTTTTTCACATTGAATTTATTGAATCTTAAATGTTTTCTTAAAACGTGAATTTAATTTATTGTGTGAGTTATTTATTGACTCGAAAGTAGAAAGTTATTTTTGAAGACTGATTCCCAGGAATCCCGCTCAAGTTATTCGGAAAATTTATCTTCATAATTAGCAATTAAATATCAATTAATTCTTGTAGTCTTCTGCTATTTAATAGTCCATTTATTCAGCGAGGCTTGAATACCTTCATTGTCTGAGAAACCGCTCGAAATTCCTTAGTATTTAAAATCCAATTAAATCATAATTAAAAATAAATGTAACTAAAATTATTAATAAAACTCATTACCATTTGCCAGTCTCTCTCCCCTTAAAATATTTTCGGCTAAGCAGAGGAAGATGAACTGCTTGCTCTGGCACAAATACCGCTAGAGAAGGTATTCTGTTCATAAGCACACTTAATAAGAATTAAGGAAAGTGAAATTTACGTTCTCGACAAAATTAATTCTGATTTGTTACAATGACATTTCGCATGAAGCAATTTCTATGGCTTTCTAGGCCTTTATTTCTAAATAGAAAGGAGGTTTTAAAATTAAGTTTAGTCATCGCAAAAGGAAATTATAGCAATAATTACAGTTCATAATATATGCTTATGGTATTTTGACCTGGGGTAATGCACCAGAGCTAGGACGATATGTGGATTAAAAAGAGGTGATCGCTGTCCGCCGATCTTTGAAAATAAAAAAAAATATTGACTATATAATGTGAAATTATTTACCAGTGTTCAGCTTATGCGAGAGCGAATTTTGAAGGCCATTAAAAGCACTCAAGTTTTCACGAACATAACACACGTAATAAGAATAACATTGTGATTCCAAAAGTGCGGCTGGCTTATACCAGAGATTTTTTTATACATGGGCTTTAAATTTTTCAGTCTACAGAAATGAAAAAACTCAAAGAGCTGGCATTCAAGAAGTGTGTAAAATGAAACCTAGCCATCCATGCTCTCTATAACTTAGATAATAGTTGTCGTAGGTTTTAAAATATAATTAGGGGGCAAGTCCCCTAACGCCGGACGGCATCTAGCGTCGGACACTACTAGTATCTCGACAAGTCGCGGCACGATCGATACAAAGACGGGTGAAAAGGGTGCGGGGAAGCGTACGCTTTTCCTTTTCCTACGTCTTTGTATCGATCGCGCCGCGACTTGTCGAGATACTATTAATGTCCGACATTAGGTGCCGTCCGGCATTAGGGGTTTCCCCCTATAGCATACATGAAATCTATTTGTTTATTGCTGAATAAACATTTTTTTATTATTATGTGATAATATGATATGGATTATTTCTATATATTTTACAGTATTTTTTTTCTTTTAGAGTAATTTCGCTTTAATGTTTTGTTCTCTTAATAGTACTATAGTGCTGATTACGCTTGAAAAACTTTTTGATTATTTAAAGATAAAAAAACACTATTTTTGATTTTTTAAAATTTTATTTGAGTGTGATTTTTTTCGATTATTGAACCATAGGTTCTTTCATATAAAAGTATATGTACATGTAATGAAGATATTAATAATTTTGCGACAATTCAAAATGACGCATTCGACAGTATGTACTTTTTGGAATTATTAATATGACTATATGACTATAAATATGACTATCTGTAGTTCTCGATGTAAGGATTACAGAATATTTTGTATGGCCTCAATTAATAAAAATAACCATTACAATAATGAGTACTAACAGGTATCATTGTTTCAATAAACCTGCATGCCTTCGCCCAAAATCGGTTCTTCTATGTACTAAGCAGGAGTATGTTGCGCTCCACTAAAAATCTGATGGAAATTTAATAAGGGGTCTGATAACTTCTCTTTTGTGTACCAATCAATATGTTTGATAAATAGCTATCAAACATCAAGCCCCTTCAATTCGGTAAAAAATTGATTTCTGATTGATTCGGTGATTTCCTGAATGATGGATTTCTTTGCCTTCATCACAACCATAATTGCTGCTTCTAAAGTACTTCCAATGCCAAGATCGAGCACATTTCACGAGCACTCTTTGACACTGCGCTGTAGATAATTTTCAATGTGGGCATATCCATGGATCGACTGAGTTTCGTATAAATGGGGATTTGCAGCTGTGTGCAGCTGTGTGCAGCTGTGTGCAGCTGTGTGCAGCATATCTATATCTATACTAATATTATAAAGAGGTAAAGTTTGTGACGTTCTAGGAAGTAATATCTGGATCTACTGAACCGATTTTGAAAATTCTTTTACCAATAGAAAGCCACGTTATTTGTGAGGCTATATATCAATCCGAAAAATGAAAAGACTTTTTCGTGATAGTCGGATTTGCAAAGTAAGTCGGAGAATAAGCGGTCGAACGAAAACGCTTCTAACTAACGCTGCTTTAACGATGAGAGATATATGATTAAGTTCTAGAGAAAAGTTGTAGAGCTTGATAATGCCTACAAAAAAGTCAGCGACAGCATATGTCTAACTTTTATATTTAAGTCACAAAAAGTAGTATTTTATATTAAAAAAATAATTTAAATTGTTAGGTCATGTTTATTGGTCATATTATCAACAATTATGAATTCTTATCAAAATAAGTAAATTTATCGTCTTAAGCGTCGAAAACAAAAGACTTTTCCCTTTAACTGCAAATAATTTCCCTTTTACTGCATAAATAATTAAAGAGATAATACGCTCACAAATAAGACACTCACAAGAAGACACTCACAATTAACGGTATTATAGTCAAATTGGCATGCAAATACATACATACATATGCAGTAAAAATATAACCCTTCTTTTGGCAGTCAGGAAATAAATCATAGCACTCAGTACTAACCGAACCACACTCATAATTTCATCACAGGTAAAAAGTTTTACCGCCCAACGAAGTGGGCACGGGTCAGCTAGTTATATATAAAATGGTACAAATGTAATCAAAGCTCAGATAAACTTAAAATTTCTAAATGGCGATTGGTTACTGCATTTTTCACAGCGAAAGCTCTTCGAGCTATTCGTGCCCACACCTCGCAAAATTCCTACCAATTTTCGACGGCACAGCGCGTTATGTTATTCGGCGGTTTTTGTTTTTGTTGTCGGAGCGCCCAATGGCTGCAATCCGGGTCGTAACTCCTAACCGCGTAAGCCGCAAAAATAGCTCTTTCATTTTCAAAAAGCGGCCGGCCGTGTAATGGCTTCTACGTGATGTTTGGCCGCAAATCCGAAAGCGCATTCAGCGAGCGCATCCAGTTACCAAAATAAACAGTGGAAGCAGCCTGTAAAATAACCGGCTGCGAAAATTGTAATTATAGGGAATAAATAGGGTTGAAATAAAGAGGGCGTTGCGACATTTTCAATCTTCTTCTTAACGTGGTGTATCTAGTGTTGCTATAAAGAAAGCACCAGCTGCAATGAAGAGTGAAGAAATATGGCAGCCTGATAAGAAAACATTTTTAATCATTTAACCCTCAAGTAAACATAAAATAACAGACTGGGATTACATTGCCATATACATGATAACATTACGCTTAAATTACAATACAAATACTAATCTTCTATGCTTTAAACGGGATTACAATGCTACCGAATTTAATATCAAGTATATAATCAGTCCCAACCAGATCCCAGGTTATAAATCTAGGTGTATACCTCAACCAAAATCATTCGTGGCAGCCACACATCGAGGAGATCAGAGGCAAACTCTTTGGCCGCTTTCATGCAATAAAGAAACAAGAATTTTCTTCCCGGGGAAAGCAAAATCACAATTTGCAAATCTATTCTCCTCCTTCTTCTTAATGATTTAGATGTATCCTTACTTGACTTCAAAGAAGATCTAGCAGCCAGGGTAGAAAGGCTGCAATTCATGTATAACCCAAAAAAGTATGACCATATTACGCAAAATAAAGTTGTCAACTACAGCAGGCGAACCCGTCACCTCAGAAAGTTTTAACGATTGGTCGTTCTATCTCCCGTGAAGTTAAGGCAGAAGCCTTGGACAAAACAGTCCACCGTCAAGCTCCGCCACATGCCCGTAAGAGGCCAAAGCCTTATACGCGAGATAACAAGGTATGTCATCCAGCTGGCGCACACTCACGGTCTTACTTCCAATTGCGACCAGATTTCTCCGGTCTCTAGACTGGTTACGAGTTCGAGGTCGCTTGCGCGGTCCTCTCCCTTACGATGCTATGAAACGGTGTATACCGGATCTATCGCGGACCACAGTGTCCTTTGCCCGGCTGTTCACCCAGGATTGGATGGCCGATGGTCATTTCAAGAGTAGTCGCCGTAAGGTCCGCAACTACCCCCGCTCTGTAGGAAGCAGTACTTCTTCCAGACTTCCCCCCATGTTAGTCAGAAGGCACAGTCGATTGGCTTACGCCGCACGGTGGGCAGACCGTCCAGGAGCGGCAGAAGATTGATTCCTAGTGGAAACTGACAATAAGGCCAGAGTCCTACCCAGCCTCGCACATAATGCGTGGAGGCCGTCGGATAGGTGTTGACTCGTGAGTGTGACCAACCCTGAACAGAATGATTCTTCGTGGCCAACTCAGCATGGGCTCATTAGCTTCCATTAGACCATATTACGCAACTTGCGGTGTCAACTACAACGGGCGAGCCTGTCACCACAGGACGTTTTAACGATTTTCTCGTTCTATCGCCCTGCAGTGAACGTGAAGACTTTGGACAGAAACAAATCCAACGTCCAGCTACGTCACAACCCGCAAGAAGCCAACGCCTTACCGCGAGATAGCCAGTGTTACCTGGCGGGCCGACCCTCGCGCCCTTGCTTCCAATTGTGACAAGATTTCTCCGGTCTCTCGATTGGTTCCGAGTTCGAGGTCGCTTGCGCGGTCCTCTCCCTTACGAAGCGGTGAAACGGTGTGAACCGAATCTATCGCAGACCAAGGCGTCCTTTGCCCGACTCTGAACCGGGATCGGATGGCCAATGGTCATTTCAAGAGCAGTCGCCGTAAGGTAGACATCCACCCCCGCTCTATAGGAAACAATACAGTTCCCAGACTCCCCCGATTGTTAGTCGGAGAGCACAATCGATTGGCTTGCGCCGCTCGGTGCGCAGACCGTCCAGGAGCGCCAGAGGTTTGATTCCCAGGGGAGACTGGTTGACCCAGTGTCCTACCCAGGCTCGCACCCCATGCGTTGGAGGCCATCGGATGGGTGTTGACCCGAGAGTGTGACCGACCCTGAACACATGGGTCATCGTGGCCACCTCATCATGGGCCCATTAGCTCCCACCATATTACGCAGTACAGAAGGAGACTTCACTGGCTCACGACCGGAGAAAGAAGAGATACTATAGTCCTAGTTTTGCTCTTCAGAATCTTGAAGTGGGCCGCTTCGAGGTATATCATAAGTAGGTTCAAACCTCTGTCATCTCACGGGCGTCCCCTTAGATCTGAAGACAACCAACTGCTCTCAATCCCTGGTCACAGTAATGATTTCTTCTCACACTTCTTATCCGTATGTGAAGTCCGTCTCTGGATTGCTTTACTTGCACGTATAAGGATAGCACCGAGTTCGCATTGCTTCAAACGCAAGTTAAAAATAACACTTTATCCCACGCTCATAAATTTCCCCTTTTTTTTCCTTCGCCTTGCGTCCCCTGTGTCATTATAGCGTTATTTTTTTTTTCTTAAATTTATTTGTTTTTCCTGCAGGATTTAAATGTAAGAATGGCCTTTATACATTGAATGTTTTAGTTTTATATTATTTTTATCGCATAATATGTTGTTCCATTAGGTTAATGTTAGCTGTAAGATATTGCTTTTAGGCAATACCCTCGCCTATATAGTTAGTCAAATAACGCGTTTTATTATTATTAAAGAAATTCTGAATTATCAGAGCATTATCATTGATTTAATAGGGTCGTAGATTGATCAAGGCCATAGTACGTTTTGGCAACCCTTCTGCTCCAGCGAGATGCAGGTGGCGCTGATAGCATTGTCCAGCAAAATAATAGCGATTTCTTTAGATATCTATTATTATAACACTGATAATGAATGTTTTTTTTTATAAAGGACTAATTGATTATTAAAAAACCACTATTGAATCAATTATAACAAACAATTGCATTAAAATATTAGTGCTATATGACGCATTTTTATATAGTCTGATTACATCATGGAAATAATTCGAAGAGATTAGAATATCATCCATGAGTCTAAATCATCCATAAAGCGCGTAATAGTAAAGTATTGAAATCCATATATCAAATAAAAAATCGGTACCTTATTTAAGTACTAAAAAATAATAAGAACTATGATTATAAAATGAGTTTGCTATTTTATTATTTTATTTTGATATAGGATACCATAACGGCGTGTTTAGAAGCCACCTATAAGGCTACTGAGTAAAAGAGAAGACTAAGCAATGTTTGGTACTATGAGTGTCATCTACATGTTGCGTTTCGTAGTAGAGTACTAGCTGCTAAAACGTAGTGCGACATTGCTATATAATCAACCGAGCATTGCGAGGTCAATAATACTATTGACGCAGCTGAGACCAACGCACTGTTTATTTTTTTTTTTATTTGACATGAATATTCCTCGAAGTCATAAAAACTACGAATGCGTAGGGATTTATATATTGATTCCGTTTCAAGGCGGCCGTTTTAATGAGGGGGGCATAAAACAATATTTTGCAATATTATCATGTGACATATCAAAATGAAAAGACAGTAATTCGAAACCGAACGAGAACGGTAAATAATATAAAGCTCGAACATTTCGTTTTCCAACAAATTTTCTTATCTACGATATCAAATATCACGTTTAATATGTTAATTGTCAAATATAACTTGATTGTGACTTGATAATACTCGATTAATACTTTTTTTATAATAACTTCGTTAGAATGATATCTCTGCATCTAACGCGAAGTAGACACAGCCATATTTTTATCATTCGATACGAGGTGACTAAAATTAATAAAGTAATATATTATTAAAATATTATTTACACGGGTTATATAAATGACTAAT
The DNA here is from genome assembly GCA_944548615.1 of Micropterix aruncella. Taxonomy (NCBI): domain Eukaryota; kingdom Metazoa; phylum Arthropoda; class Insecta; order Lepidoptera; family Micropterigidae; genus Micropterix; species Micropterix aruncella. The sequence goes on from OX155965.1 coordinate 28,251,357, forward strand.
TTCATAATAATATTATACAACGTAATATTATGCACTGAGAAAAATATAACACGGAAATACGCATGTTTCAAAAGGGATTACGTATATAACATGCACCTACTGTGGTCCGTACGTCTGTATCAAAATGACGCGTAACGAAGTAGTTATCATATCACGAGCATCGTAACTATACCGCGAATTCAGTACTACGGCGCACAACGAGATCTTGCTTTTGCCATGGCAGCATGTGATTACATACGTAAGGCTATAGTCAGTTACATGAATCATGTTGAAGCTACATTATATCGTTGTTTTTGTATTACCCGTACGGAGCTTGGTGAAACATATAATCGAGTAATGGAGTTTCAATAAAATTCCTTGTAATTCAATAAAATTACTATTGGAACATCACTGTATAAAATCGTAATAACCAAACCGTAATTTACGATGAAATCTTATACTTTTCTCAGTGTGCCTGGAACCTGCCAACGTCCTAGCCCGAAGTGACATACGCCCAATTACCCCTTGTTTATCCAAATAATGGAGAAATCGATTCTAGCCCAAGTATGTTCATGAGAACGTTATGATTTTTTTAACTCAATCTGTCTTCAGTAAACCACACAGCACTGACAGCACTCTCGTTGTTATTGTCCCTTACTATATTCACAGTATACCAAACAGTAGCTTTACTCTCAAGCTACAGGTCATTGCGGGAAGAGGGTGGGCGGAATGTGGGCTGAGGGGTACGTCTCGATGAACACCTTTGGTTAGCGTTACAGGCAGGTAAAGGCTGGTGACGTTTTCTAACGTTTGGGGCAGAGTAGTGGACATCTGGCGGCCATATCCGAGCCCTTACGACTCGTGACGTACTTGCTTCAATTTCAATTTTGTTCTAAGAGAAACTACTGTCTGGTATACTGTGCTATAATCTTGTACTACGCATTCGTCTGTAGTATACGAATGATACCAACATCGAAACGGAAACATCGATAATCAAAAAATATCATTTTCAAATCATTGATATTTAGATATTACCATCGAAATTTTTATTTGGAAAAATTCGTTCCCTGGACCCATTTTTCTGATAATTCCTATGAGTTTTCTTCTGATAAAATCAATAATAGAGATGAACTACATATGTAGGTGTTAAATATAAAACATTTTAAAACAGTAATTAAATCTTAATTAAAAATAGGAAATGGCAATGTTTATTCAATTCATTTCCAAAATTCATCGTTTAACCGCCGCACCTTTCATTGTTCGATCTTGTATAATAATACCAGCAATATAGTTTTTTATGTTTTTTTTTATTAAATAATATTTTTATACATGTAGTGTATATTTATTTAATATATGTATATGGAGGCCAGCCGAAACGGCTACGTGCAGATCTGTCAACCACTGCAATAGGCCGCTCGGCCTTTTTGCCGCCCTTAGCGGTTAAAGTGTTAAGAAATATCAACGTCCATAAAATAGTATAAAACAACGTTTAGATGAGAAATATTGACGGAGGAACATCGATGGTCCCACAACATCGATAAGGTCCCACAACATCGATGTAGAAAACATCGAACATCAATCTCTGACCATCGATATTTTCGATATATCGGACAGCGATATCCATCCCTACCGTAATCTCCTTGTATATGCTTCTTAAATAGGGTCTTCTAGCTATGATGTTCGCGTAAAGAGAACATATTTAAAATTTGTTCTCGAAACATTTAATTTACTGTTCCTTTTTGTCCTTTCCCAAATACAACCATGCAGCTACTTTTCGTAGGCTTCAATCATAACAATCAAGAATGATATGAGTCCAAACGTATGCAGCTGATACGGTAGCAGTAGGGTCGTACATGCTCACCACTCTGAATATCATTGTTTCAACTGAGTGCGTCCTCCATACATACTTACTACTTTTGTAACTGCCAAACTCCCTAGTTTATAATTAAACAACTGATTTGTATAATGCAATAAGATATTAATATTATTATAATATATTCTTCAAGAAAAAGCTATTTCTCAGAAGTAGAGTTCTACGATACATCTTTATGATTTTTACAAATTTCAGAACTTTTATTTTTATTTTATATTATTACTAAAAGAGTTATTATCAAACATATTTTATGTGCATTTTATTCTCTATTAACTCCAATACTTATATTTTCATGTTCTCTGTTATATATTTATATTTTTTACGTATTAGTTATAATTGCCATTAATTTTATAATTTTTCTTGTATTTTTTTTAAGCACGTATTTTAATTTACCTTCTTTTTATTATTTTTCGAATATTTGCCCTGGAACAAGTTATCATATATGTATTTGGCGGCATTGGACCGATCATCACATCAAAGCTATTTGGACGGTGAGCTTAGCACAACTGCTAAGTACGGTAATTTCTTAACAATCAAGAATTTAGGTAAATATGTAGTATGCAGTATAAAAGTTATTAAAAGTTGTACCTTGTATTATAAGAATGGTTAGATAATCATTGGATATATGTATGTATAATCGTTTCATATTCCGCACTAACGTATTGCTCTGTCTGATTCGTTATAGTCTAGAATAATAGTTTATAGTCTATAGTAGAATGATAATAATATTAATATAGTAGAATAATAATAAAAAAAGTTGAATAATAATAATAGTATTTAGAAGAATAATAGCTATAGTCTAGAATAATAGCCTAGAATAATATTTAACGATTTGGGATTATCTGTAAGGTTAATTATGTTTTGGGAATTAAATAAATAAATAAAAAGCGTGACATAAAGTTCTATGGGCTTATTTATTTTTATGGTAATTTTTGTTCTATGTTTAAGTTAACTTTGCCTTATTAAATTAAATAAATAAATAATAAAAATGATTATCTTCTAGGAATTAAAGTTAAAACCTAATCTAAAGGATCGTCAAAACCAGATTGGTATATATCTATCGATCAATTTGGTATCTGTATTAAAAACTATACGGCAGCAGTTAAATGGTTTCAAACTACAATTTCATATACCTATAACATTTAACGCAAGGGTGTGTACCTCGCCTTATCTTCGTAAAACTTTCGCTTTTTTTCCAAGAATCCAATATTCCTTCGAACATATATTTCCGACCTGCTTGCCATTTTCTAAGCAATGCGCGAAGGCACCACCACGTGCAGACGGTAATTCAAATTCGCACGTGTCATGTACACGCGTCTAATATGCCCGTCGTGAACATCTGCGGGGCAATATTATTATATTAGCCTTTCCGTTAACATTCTGTGTAGCATAAGGGGAGTGCATACGTGTAAGTGCCCGACGTTCGAGCGAGGTAATCGTAGAGGGATATTGTTTTATAATATTAAAAAACAACTGATATTTCATTTTTTATACATATATGACCACACCATCACTCTGGATACGTCTATCGATTTTAGGGTGACAAAATATTAGCTTCATTATTTTAGGTTATATAATATTCACAGAGATTGTAAAATTTGCTAATTAATATATGTTATATATTTTAAACTAAAATATTATAAGTAATATTAAAAAAAATATAAAACTTGCATATTATATAATCGTTTATTTATTTATTTACTAAAACATAATTTACCTTACAGATAATTCTAAATTATCAATTATTACTCTAGTCGATATTATACACATATGCAAATTATTATCTAACTGTTAATACTTTTTAAGAGCTTTTACATTACATATTAAATAAATAATAAATAAATATTACATATTTACCCAACTCCTTGATTGATAAGATATGCCATTAACATACTTTATAGCTATGCAAAGTTCACGACCCAAATATCCAATTCTATCTCAGCCGAACATAGCATATATGGAGTACTACGCATTTAAATCGTGAAGCAGTGTTGAACGATGTTAGTTCTAGCTCAAGGTAAAGCGAACAATACGCGAGTCCAAGCACGGCAGTAATTGGCGGGTACAAACAGACCGATTTTCTAAGGATGATCCGATTATCAACGAACCCTCTAAGCAGTTTATTTGCTGTATGTGGCAGATTGACAGCTACTTTCTTCTTACGCTTCTTCCTTCTTTCTTCTTAAGCTTTAGTCTTACGCTTCTTAACCTTACCATTTTTAGAATACATTCCGTAGGGTACAGGAAAGGATAATATCCATACTATTTAAAGTGAAGGAATCTGAAAAAGCGTTTCTGTACACTCGCCGGTTTGGATATGTAAGTATTTGCATAAGGACTCTATTTTGCCGCGTGGACTTCTAATCTGCTACGAATTAGAGAATTGAATAAGAGGCATACGATGAATGTGTTTAACTGTTTCATGTTCCTTATTAAAAAACCTTGCAATTTGTAAAAATTATCAGCTAGGGTGTAAATGTGCTGTTTGTATGTCAACCGTGAGTCGAAGATCACTCCTAGGTCCTTTGTTTGATTCTTTCGATGGCGCTTTGCCATCAATGTCATAACTATATACTTACGGGAATTTGTCCGAGATTCTTGCGTTCTCGGTATTACATTATCGGTATATATTATATTATCATACTCCTTCTCCGTGGAAGTTGCACAACTCTGGAATGCTTCACTGAATAATGTCAGAACAGCCCCCAGCATCACCACAATTAAGGCCAGGCTAAAGGAGCATATAAACCTAAAGCCATCAACATAACCGACCCTCCTCCTCCCCCACCATCTCGATTCCCTTTCTTTCCTTCGTCCATTTCTTTTCCTCTGCCACTTAATTTAGTTTTAATAATTTAGTTTTCTTTTTTAATTATCATCTATTTTTTTAGCTTTCTGTCTAGTCTTTAGTTTTAAATTAATTTTGTGTAGCAAACGAAACACTCGTACAACTTAGGGCTAGACATTGTTGGCTGCTAGACATTGCAGCAAGGTAATAAGCTCGCCTTTTTATTAAAATAAATGGTTTTATTAGGTATAATAATACACATTTATATGCTGATAAATATAAATTCATACATAATTATTAATAATAAGCCTGACTCCCTATAAGATCATAGGGACTAACAATCCTGACTTTGGTTTTGCCATAATTTGAGCTTTAACTCGGAGTATAACTTTACAAGTTATACTCCAAGTTCCTCGTATCCAATCATGGTGCATTGACCACCGCCATTGGAAATTGTCATAAAAATAATGGAGTCCGCGAGCTTGCAACATAATATGCTAACGATACATTTAAATTAGGACATTAATATTCACATCAACTTCATTAGCGCCGTTGCCTTAGGTGAGACTGCGACTTTCCGCGAGCTGCGAGCGAGCAAACCTGATGTCGACCATTAAGCGGGAGGAAATTACGCCAGCAGATAAAACAATAGCTTATTATTATATGTGGGGATACTTGGAATTGTTGCGGTGAAATTGCTGGAGAAAAGTGTGACTAGCATTTGAGATTGTAGATAATTATGGATGAGTGGAGTGATTTCGTCCCTTATTTCTTACAGGGAAGAAAATTGAGTTAAGTAAACGTTATGGAAGGCTACAGCAGTGGCGGACGCTACATAGGTTGGCACTCGAGGCGGTTATCTATGGGGCACCCTTCAAAATAAAACCGCTATTAAAAAAGTGTTTACAACGCGATTTTATTTGACTAAAATATTCAATAAAACTATCAAGGTTAAAAATCATTTTCTTTTCAATTGACAGAATGGAAAGATTGGTTGGTCTCACCTAGCTCATAGTAGACCTTACACAAAATTTTGTTCTTAAAGCTTTGAAAATCTTATTTCACATGAAGACACCGAGACGTAAATCGTTTAAGAAATTCTTAGACATAGCGCTAGATTAGGAAGAGACTCAAAAGAGTCACATGCTACAATGAACCTCAAAAGCTCTAAGGTTGTCCACTGGACTGATTAGCTTCCAATTAGCGATACAGTCTTGAAATCTCCAAAATAATGTCCTCCCCAGAAAATTCAACATACATTGTCGTCAAATTTGAAACTATACCACGAAATCCTTCTGTTAATAAAAGCATAGCTTTAGGCCGCACAAGAGCAAATGTGACAAGAATGACATCCATTGCCTGTAACGATAGTTAAATTCTTCGTAAATTCTATCAAGACATTCTAGCATTGCTCTCTGCAGCTCTTCTTGCATTGTTAGTCTAGAGTCTCTAGCTTCTTCTTCTGGTATAAATTGTCGGATTCTCTTCCTCCCTTGTCTTTTCATTGAAATATCCAAGCCCTCACATTCTTGAACTGCATAGAAAGTATATTTTCAACCTTTTGGGTACGTTGGCTTGGAAGAAAGATTTCGACGGCTGTGATTTTTATCACACCTTCATCCAGCGATAACCCAAAAGTCTGTACATAATTTTGTGTCTGATTAACTTCTTCTAAGACGTCACACCAAAATGAAACTTGGCACAAAAAACCGAAGTCACACAAGGCTGGTAAACGTGTACACGCTGCTCCTCTTGCATCTACGTTTTCTCCCTAGGGATCAAACATTGCCGATATAAATTTTTCGAAATTATTTTACACTGGTTTAACAGTGTCGCGATAAGCACTCCATCTTGTGTATACAAGTCTTTTGATCGGTACTCCTATACTATTAAATATAATTTCCTATCGATGTGTGGATCACCATAAGAATGTAAAACTCTTTCTATTGTCACAATTTTAATTAACGCTCCCGAAAGATTGCACACCACACAGGTTTAGCGAATTATTAGAACTAGTAGACTTCTATAATCTTTTTCTGTGAGCAACCATGAACGCCTACCATGATTGCAGCGTAATCATATCCTTGAGTCCCACACAGATGTATGTCAAAGTTATCACTCTCCAGTTCCTCAACGATATTTTCAGAATATTCGACTGCAGTCTTTTTGGCTATAGCAAAGAACCCTAAAAACGATTTCTTATATTCAACTGGATCGCCTTCTATATGAATATATTTGATCACCTGACTCACCTGATCAACGTGTCTGTCTTGACTCATTTATTAGAAGTGCTGTCAAAAATAACTCTAAAATATTAAGCTTTTTTATGTCATCCAAAATTTGATTCTTTAATGATCTACCCAATAGGTTTATGAAGTTATTATAAAAGTCTTTAGATAATGAAGAGAAAATACTCCTACTTTACGGCCGATAGCGTGTTCAACTCTCAACATATATTATTTTAGCTTTGGATCATATTTCGGCAACATATAATAGTACTACATACTATTCCAATAAAAAACCCCAATATCTAATGAAATACCTACTTCCTATGTAGCTTCTGAAAGGAATGTTTTGGCCAGCCAGGAAAAGAAACTATCTAAGAGGCAAGACAATATACCACGTCATTTATTTTTTATTTATCCGACACTATTTATGATGTTTATGGTCGATGGTATTTTGCTTAGAATTATCATGTCCAAACACTTTAGGGTTTAGTTTCCACCATTAAACCAACTCGTTGTCGAATGTCTAAAATTTTTGCTCTTTCTGAGAAAATAGCCTACAGCTAAAACAGATTAAACGGTTTATAGTTTTGGAGTATAGCATACATTTTCTGAGTACTTTATCTCCATTTGGTAGCCACATATAAAACCGACCTGGATTCAAATGTCGGCACTATACCTTTATTTTTATCACCTGCTCTTTGGACTGCATCTTCAAATGGATTATCCTTATTTTGATAGCTTTCTCTTCATATTTTAACCATTTCAACTCTTAATTCATCAGGCATTGGTATTGGCCAAGTAGTAAAATCGGAACAAGTTAAAGATCCAAAGATCTTGACATTTAGGGAATTCAAAAATAAATTAAAGAAATGGTTATCGAATCATGACAGACTAACCATACATCAAATGTTAGAAATAATAGTTTAATAAAATTTAGGTGCACAAATTATTGACATATTTTTAAACATGTATGTTGAGTATATTTTAACATTGAACTAACTACCAAAAAATATTTGACTTTGACAATGAATTATACTTTTTTGACTAGGTATTTTTATAATAAATTCTATATTACTTAACATATAATAAATATTAATGACTGTTTCTTTCTTTTCTCACATATAACTTTATTTTTATTATTTGATCGAATTTTATATTATATTTATTGCCGATTATATAATGGAATTGCATTTTATTTATTATATTATCTTTTAATATTTTTTTATTATATATTTTTTTTATTTTATTCTGAAGACCACATTTTAGGGCAATTTAGTGTTATTAGCTTTTTACTAAAACTTGTACATTTATAAGCAACCAAGCAATCTAGCAAACTTGATTGTAATATTGGAGTCCTGTTCACCCAAGAACGGGCTAGTCCCAGTTGGGTGACAGAAACAAATAAGCAAAAGGTTAAGGATTTGTAAGCTAATCAATGTTTTATAGTAATTAATTCTTATACAATAAATAATAATAATAATCTAAACATTTTGACCGGTCTGTACACTCCCTCTTCCCTTTCCCGGCTGCCGCCGCATAAGCAGCACGCTAAAATATTATTTTTTCTGTGATGTGGACGCCTCTTACTTGGACGCGGACGCGAGCGCTGAGTCACTGCCACCTAGCACCGCTACTAGGCTACATATATACATATGTAAGTAAAGGTATATCCAAAAGAGGTATATCAAAAAAAAATCCAACCGTTATTATTAAAATACGTATATATATCCCTCTAGCCGTGTTCGGGCATAGCGACTGCATTGTAGATTCTAGTGACTTCTTTAATCTTCTCAGAGTCCATTGTTCGGAAGCAGTCAAGTGCGCAGGCTATATTATAGTGCACAGGTGGGCGCGCGACCACGGGTGCACTCTCTCTTCCTCCCTCTTCTGAACCCGATGGAACGGAGACCGTTACAACCAGAGAAAAGTTTGGATGCAGATAAAATAAAATAAATTAATTAATCGCCAACACAGCAATGGCTGTCATTGTTAGATTTGTACTCAATATTGCAGAGCTATTTTTTTCGGATTTAGTTCGTTTTTCCACACTGTCATTTATGAAATTGGTAGTTATGGCTTGTGGCGATGTTTAAGGTTTTTCTGGAGCTATTGTAGAGATGACCGGTGACTTATTGGTAGTTGTTGTAGTAGGCGGTGATGTAGAAGATGCATTATTGGATTTATCCTGGTTTTCTGATGATCTCGTGTTGTTGCTCATGGGGCTGTGTTGAATACAGCATACAGTCTCTTGTTCCGAAATTATACAAAATTGTGATAGTTTCCCTTTTGGCAAATCCCCGTCAGTTTTTGGTCAATTTTCCGGCGGTAGACATACTCCTAAAACGCCATTTATTTCACATGACTCTTCACGGCAGTGTATATGCCAGGTCCCTTGGCACTTCCGCAAGGGCTCTTTCTAATACTGGTAACGGCGATTATGTTGAAGAGGCATTGGTTGTCAGCTATCGTCACTTGCAGAGGTCCACCACTATCGCCTCCACAAGAGTCTCGTCCTCCTTCTAAGCTGCCAGCGCACAATTGATCGTCCGTTATACCTTGCGGTAACCTCCTTCTGAGAGTCTTTGCATATAGTCTTCGACAGGTCGGCTGGTCAGTCAAATCCACCACTACCTTCAGTAAGTCGTCCGATGTATCTTCAGCAAAGTCGATCTGCCCCCAGCCAGTAACGACAGCTCGTTTGTTTTCGATGGTCGACTTTGTCCGTAGACACGCTGGTCAAATATTTAGTGAACAGCTCAGACCGATAAGATCCTTCGGGACGCGTCCCGTGTTAACCGCGAGTGAATCCAGACTGTAGAATTGCACTATATTCTTATAAATTTATTATTTAATTATTATTTAGAGGTGAGAATTTTTAAAAATATAATATTGACACTTAGAATTAAAATTTCGAAATTATATGACACTTAGAATTAAAATACGTAAATGTATGCCAGACTTCGCATCGCATAACTTCGCAATAGCTCGCAAAAGCCAGCGCAGTGCGTCTCTGCATGCACTTCCGGCTGCCGCGGTGGGGGAACAGGGTCAAAAATGTGTAGCGTCAAAAATGTTTGTCCTTCTATAATAAGCTTCCAGAGCAAATGAAAAGCCTTGGAGAGGACCAATTTAAAAATATAATTATAAAGAATTTGGTAAGAAACCCAATCTACGGTATAAGGAAGTTTGAAAATTCCGAGTTTATTTTCCATGTTGATAATTCGTAAAATTAAAATTGTAAAATTTTAAACATTACGGTATTATGATATCTGACATTTTAATTATCATATAATTTATTATACATCTATTTATGTTTAAAAATTACGAAGGCATATCGCTGGATTGACAATAAAATTATTTTTTTGCATTTATTTTAAAATATAATTTTCTCTCTTACTATTCAATGACAGTAGTATATTTTGATTATTTGTAAGTAGGTAATATTAAATATAATATTACAGCCATGACAACTATCATGATAGTTATGTTTTTAATAATAAAATTTTAAGCATTTAATTTTGTGACGCATCCAAGTGTAGGAATGCCTATCTACTGGTGAGTAGTTGATTGTTTGTATTCTTGCCTAAGAGTCGTCAACAATATGTTTTCTAGACCGAGTTCTTTCCGATAATTACTCTACTTTGTAAACTAAATAATACATTTGACGAAAGTTAGATATATTTCATATAATTATCTATTTTTGACAACTTTTAATGTCATTTCGCAACCTCAAATAAGTCTTAAATCGCTCATCTGGGCACAGGCGTAAGCCTAGTTAGATACATATATGACGTGCCTCGGGTTGCATGGGATTGGGCATTGGGATCATTCAACTTGTCGCTTTATTTAACTAGAAAGTAATTATTTTTCCTTATGTAACCTTAGATAAGATATGTAAAATAAATAAAGTAAATAAATAAATAAAAAAAATACGTGTGGCACTCGGGAACTGCCGCGGTAAAGCTATTGCATAGCATTTTTAACAACTTATGCAATAATAATTATTTATTTATTTTATTTTTTCTGATAACTGCGCTCTATCTGAAAATGTTGAAATTATTCCGAATCATTTGCGGCTGCGGTAGCAAATGATTCGGAATAATTTAAACGTTTTCCGATAGAGCGCCGCGCACGAATTTTTTATTTGATAAAGCAAAAAAACCGGATTAATCGAAAAAAATTCGTAGATAAGAAGATATATAATTAAATTATCTATAAAATGGTGCAGGTTTCATAATAATACGCCAGATAGTATTTGCGTAGTAGTCGTTTTTGTGTTCGGTTAGACCTAATTTCACAAATTAAGTACACTATGTAATATAAACAAAATATAAAATATTCAAATCTAAGAATATTAGGAAAATGTTCTTGTTTAACATATATTTTTTCGAATTGTAAGCAGTACTCGTTTAGACGTAATTATCAGTTTAAAATCATTAATTTTCGTTCGAAATTTCTTCATTAGGTCGCCGCGCTGGCCTAGGCCCGCCATATACTGATTAGCTGACCCGTGCCCACTTCGTTGGGCGGTAAAACTTTTTACTTGTGATGAAATTATGGTGGTTCGGTTAGAGTACTGAGTGCTATGATTTATTTCCTGACTGCCAAAATAAGGGTTATATTTTTACTGCATATGTATGTATGTATTTGCATGCGAATTTGACTATATTATGGTTATTTGTGAGTGTCTTCTTGTGTCTTATTTGTGAGTGCCTTATCTCTTTAACCATTTATGCAGTGAAAGGGAAATTATATGCAGTAAAAGGATAAAGTCTATTGTTTTAAACACTTGAGACGATAAATTTACTTATTTTGATATGAATTCATAATTGTTGATATGACCAATAAGCATGACCTAACGATTTAAATTATTTGTTTAATATAAAAAACTACTTTTTGTGACTTAAATATAAAATTTAGACATAATTATGCTGTCACTGACGTTTTTGTAGGCATTACCAAGCTCTACAACTTTTCTCTAGAACTTAATCATATATCTCTCATCGTTAAGGCAGCGTTAGTTAGAAACGTTTTCGTTCGACCGTTTTTTCTCCGACTTACTTTGCAAATCCAACTACCACGAAAAAGTCTTTTCATTTTTCGGATTAATATATAGCATATGACACTCACAAAAAATACGTGTGGCACTCGGGGACTGCCGCGGTAAAGCTATTGCATAGCATTTTTAACAACTTATGCAATTATAATTATTTATTTATTTTATTTTTTCTGATATCAGATAACTGCGCTCTATCGAAAAACGTTGAAATTATTCCGAATCATTTGCGGCTGCGTTAGCAAATGATTCGGAATAATAATTTAAACGTCTTCCGATAGAGCGCCGCGCACGAATTTTTTATTCGATAAACCAAAAAAAACCGGACTATTCGAAAAAAATCGTAAATAAAAAGATAGATAATTCAATTATCTTTAAAATGGTGAAGGTTTCATAGTAATACGCCAGATAGTATTTGCGTAGTAGTCGTTTTTGTCTTCGGTTAGACCTAATTTCACAAATTAATTACACTATGTAATATAAACAAAATCTAAAATATTCAAAGCGAAGAATATTAGGAAAATGTTCTTGTTTAACATATATTTTTTTCGTATCGTAAGCAGTACTCGTTTAGACGTAATTATCAGTTTAAAATCATTAATTTTCGTTAAAAAATTTCTCCATTCGGTCGCCGCGCTGGCCTAGTGGCCCGCGATAAAAGCTATGCAATAGCTTAATAACGTGGCTTTTTATTGGTAAAAGAATTTTCAAAATGGGTAAAGTAGATCCAGAGATTACTTCCTACAACCTCACAAACTTTACCTCTTTATAATATTAGTATAGATTACATAACATTAATAATAGGGAGAGATTACAATGTCATTTAGTAGTCTATTTGATAATTAAATCGCGTTTTTAATAATTATTAAGTATTGATTGTATACCAATCTTTTCACAATATATGATTGTGAAAAATAATATTTATCTTACAAATAAGAATGTGAAAATGTAAGTGCTGCCTGCCTCAGTCGTCTGGATGAGCTGGTGATACTATCCTGTCGTTAACCCTTCAGGCCTTGGACCCTCAGCCGATTGACAAGTTGATGTCCCAACAAAGTTTAGAAAAATTAGTAAAAAAATTGAATTATGACACTGTCTCACCAAAGCATTAATTACTGCCAAACCACTGTACCCATAATTAAAATAAAACATATTAACATAATAAAACATAATAAAATAAAACTAATTAAATTAATATAAAATTAAAACGGGGCCATCGCGCTGAATCGTGTTGTGGCCGATATCGGCCAATCGGGGCCTGGAGTTTGTTCAGAAACATTCGGCATCCGCACTCTTTCCTCTTCTTAAGAGAAAAATCTTAAAGTAATTTAAGCGCTCTTATAAGAGCAGTGAGTGCATGTTACCATTGAAGCAATCCACTTTAGTTCTCCCCAATAAACGGAGGTTTTCGATTCGGCCACTTGGAATACAAATTGCCTTGTATAACCCGGATTCCGCGAACAACTTTTCTCATCCATACAAAAGTATTTTTTACCTGCTTGCACAATGAATATTTATTAGTTGGGTGAATAATTTATTTTATACGGCGACACAAACGTTGTTTTTAATTATTTTCATGACCGAAAGGCATTGCTTTCATGCCTTAACGAGGTATGAATTAGCGAGAAAACACAGGTTTTTTTATGATCACTTTGATTTTATTATGATCCATAAAGTAGAGATATAATCCGCGCTATCATAAATGAATAGATATAAAATTGAAATTATTTACTGCACGTTATCAAATAATTAATAGGAAATAAAACGTGGGAGAGCAGATAAAATAAAATACTTACTGAATAAGCCACTACTATACAATAATCAAGTGCATATAATATGGCAAGAACCGGTTTTGATCATATAAAAAATACATCGATCTGCTCTCGTGCATGATAATTACCGCACAAACTATGAAATGTTTAGAGATTTATTACATGTAACATATTAAATTAATTTTATTTATTAATCCACAATTATACAAAGAGATAGAACTTCAAATATACCAAGCACTCACTAGTAAACAGAGCTATGTCAGCATACAATGATTATTTTTTTGAGGGCCACATTTTAAGGCAATTTAGTGTTTGCATTAAACGAGCATTTTACATAAATGTTTAAATAATTAATTGCATTAATAGAGCCCTGTCCATCCTAAACCGGGTTAGTCCCAGTTGAGTGACATAATCGTAAAAGCATCACAAAACTTTGACTTTCGGTTCCTGTTATTTTCGTAGCAAAAATCAATACTTTATAAAAAAATAACTTCAAAAATTAATTCTTTATAAACAAATAAATAAACTGTGAAACATTATTTGGATTTACTTTAGATAATAGGCTCGATTGCGTTTCCCTTGAACTAAAATCGGAAATTAGTTCATGTGAACGAGACAGAGCAGGACGTCAGAGCGCAATGTAAAATGAGGGGTTGTCACTTTTTCACATTAAAACTACCCACCGAAGATAACGTAGCTAAATCTAACACCGCACAAAAATGTGTCCAAACTTATTCGGGCGTCTATAAGTTCGACAGGTAGTTTTTGTGAGGGAAAATCGACGAGAGTTCATTTCATGTTCCGTTCTAACGTAATGCTCTGTCTCGTTCAGTTAAACTAAGTTACTATTTTAGTTCAGAAGAAACGCAATCGGGCCCAATGTTTCAGTATGAAATTAATATATTGTATATTTCTGTATATGTTGATAAAATATTTTCTGATAACTAAATAAATAAAATTTAAAAACAGTGTTTTATACATACCTTTATCAGATAATAATGGCTAACCACCTCACTAGGAATTAACATGTACTGAAGTTGTACCAGTATCGTTAAGTAATTCACGGCGACTCATTGAATATATTTAATTAGATTTAAAATAATATAATAATAATGATTTAAGATGATAGAAGAGCATCAGCTGCGGCTTAACTTAATACATTCATTGATTGAATTAAACGACTTTTCGGATTAAAGCGCGAAATGGGATTACGCTCGCCATTCATGTAAATGACAGACTTAATAAGATTTATTATATATTACATTTATGCCTACCCTTCGGCGACCTCCACGGGATGAGAGATAGGAGGGAGTGGAGAGAAGAGGACAAAGCACAACAACTGTTATTTTTGTCAAGTCGCTATTAATCAGGCCAGATGTCGGGGTGTCCCGCCGCCGTATTAGGATGTTCACTTCTGATAAGGGTTCGATCCGCCACCCTGGGGACAACCGGCAGAATGGAGGGTAGGTAATTTATTTTGACCTCGCGACAATAAAGTTGATGAAGCGTCCACCGCCATCTTTGCCTCGTAATGAAGTATGTGCACGGAATGTTAAATGTGTCCGCTTCAAGTTGAATCTTAAAAGTATCTTATATAAGGGTGACTCCTCTTTTATAGCCTAGATAGATAAAAGTCTAGCATATTGACTGGCCTAATATATCCATTATTATAATATATGTCCATTTAGTTATAATAAGTAATATAATTTCCTTTTTTTTCTTCCTGACATAACCGTGCCACTTCAATAACACTCAGGAAGTGAGCTCGCCTAAACACATGAGGGCCTAGCAAGGCAAGCTCGGTTACACTTCACTTAGCACATTAGAAAAATATACATATAAATAATGTATGCACTATTTAACCTGGGCTCAGACAGATGTATACCTAAATTTAGATGATATAAATTGCGGCTAAATATAACATATATAACGGTGATTCCTAAATTGTACATTATTTTTCTATAAATAATTAAAAAATAAAAATATATATCGTATATGTCAATTGGTATAATATACATATATCCATTGATATTATATACGTCCAAAGATATGAGATATGTACTTTACTGTATTATATGTCCATTATTGTAATATGTTCCATTAATATAATATGTGCCCATTACAATATGTCCATTACAATATAATATGTCCGGAATATAATATAAGCCCAAATAATATTACGTATGACCATTAATATAATATAGTATGTGCATTATTATAATATATATATATATCGGTTAATATAATATATGTTCATAAATATAATTTATGTCTATTAATATTTTACATGTTCATTAATAAACGTATTTTCATTAATATAACATGTTTCCATTAATATCCATCCATATAACATACATAATATCCATTAATATAACATACATCCATTAATATAATATACTTATGGCCATTTATATAATAAATGTTTATTAATATAGGTTGAAAATTTGTTTGTTTGTTTGTTTGTTTATACTCTTCATTGTGAAAATGTCACAATGGGCGGGTTTATTTTATTTTATTTTATTTTTTTATTTTATTTAGGAAACAAACAGTTACAATAGGTACTTATACTAAATTTCTTATAAAGCATGTGACAATAACCAAAATCATGTTTCCGAAAGTTAAACAAGTCAACAAAAGTTTTATATATAAATTTATAAATTTTATAATTAAAGAAAGAGAAGGAAAAAAAAAATAACTATGTTAATCTACCAGGCGGGGGAAGGAAGGGAGATGTGGGAGTGAACGGAGATGTGGGAGTGAAGGAAGATGTATTGAAAATATTGAAGTTTATTTTTAGTGTACATATAAGCTCCCACTATCGTATCAAAGAATCATAGCTATCATATCAAAGAAAAGTGTGATTGGATTTCACAGTTCAACAGTTCGCTTTAAATTGATCAATCCTTCTTTTATTTGCAATTAACAATTATTTCTCATCTTCTTCTAAACATTCTGTAGCGATATTCTTTAACATTCATCCATTCAACACTTTCGTCACACAATCCAACAGTTAAATTTTCACTCTATACACATTCACAATAACGTCTTTAACACTTCGCCATAATGAATGTCTTTAAACGATGTTTAACAGTTTGTCCGTCGCGTGGTTCAGTGTAATGCTCCTGACAATTAAACATGTCAATATTGGAGGAGAGTGCTGACTCGTAGCCTGCGGCGATAAGTATATTAAAACGTCGGCCAAATAAACAACATTTCTGCCGGTCAAACACGGGCGATAATTGGTGCGGATTCTGAATGATCACGTTCTATTATTTAGGCGTAAAGTCCGCCTTAAAATGGCCCTAATTAACTCAACCCTTTCAAACACACGGACGTCCATTTCACACCCGCGAGCCCTCCGCCACAGATTAGTTTGAGAGTTGTGAACGTGCTGAGCAGATGTGACCGAACGGGAGCTAAAATATCCAATGGACTTTTGAATTTGCGTTGGGACGTAGGGACGCAAACTCAAAAGTCCTTTTGAGTTACTCCACAAGGAAACAAAGACGTTTTAGAGGTTCCTTAAACAAAACCTGCAATCCACACATGATTTCTACAGGATGAGTTTTTAATTAGTGACACCCTTGAAGCGAATGAATCGGTACGAGCAAATAAGCAACTTCTATATTTTTTTTTTGGAAAAAAAAACAAAATACATTTTTTCTATTTTTCTTTTTAATTTGAGAAATAGTATAAAAAGAGCTGAGCGCAGTGCGCCATCTAGCCATAGGTAAAATATCGCGAATATCGTTTAATCGCGATATTTTACATATTGCTAGGTGGCGCAGAGCGCTCAACGAATGTAAAACTTTTATTTATTAGTCAAAACTTTTAAAAAAATCCCAGATATTTTTTTTATTATCGAAAGTTGCTTATTCGCTCGTACCGATTCACCACTTCAAGCTATCACTAGTTAAAAAATCACCTGTATAAGCTGGATTGTTTTGAGCATACCGGTTTCTTAAATATGATTATCATAATCTGTAACTTTCGGCTAATTCATTTCATATTTTTATTTCTTTTAAATGATTTATAAAATAAGATTTATAATAGTATAAATAGACAGCAACGAAAAATATGTAGATTACAATGTTTAACATACCATACCTGACTACATACATTGTTTTTTTCCTGTACATTGATACTTTTATTTCATTATCTGATTATTTTTGCATAAAATACCCAAATTGACTAATAATATATAGAAATACTTCTGTAATTTTAATTTTACATTTTTTTAGTCGCTTTGGTATTACTGTAACTTAGTAGTTACCTAATTCTGATCATACTAACTTTATTTCCTCCTTTTGTCATATTCTACTAGAAATTATATTTTAATGACGTTTAATGGTAATATGGTTTACATCTAATTAATATCTATTTCATTCATTTTATGTTAATTTATTTTAAAAAAACTGACTAATTCTAATATACGATAACTAGCTTTAAATGGTTATTTTGACATGATGTGGCATTATATTTAATTTACTACATATGTATAATACAGATTAGCAAGTCATGTTCCGTGAACTATTAACATGTTTGTTACTCAATGTTATATTATTATTTTCCCCTTATATATAGAAGATAACATTTAGAGTTAGAATTTCTTTCTGGAAATGCTTAGGATGAAATAACATACTATGAGGGCCATTCGGAAGCGATAGAGTCTGTGCAGAGGAAGTATGTGCGTATGTTAACCTATAAAACGGGTATATCACACAATCTCTACTCTTATGAAGAGCGTTTAAATTATTTTAAGATTTTTACTCTTAGAAAAAGGAGAGAGTATGGAATCCTAATGTTTCTGCACAAACTTCTTAATGGCGGTATAGACTCACCAGATTTATTAGAAGCGTTAAATTTCAACGTACCATCTAGACGACTGAGGTAGCACCTAACATTTCACCTTCCCACTTCGCAGACAAATCAATCTTTCCACAATCCTATCTCACGTACATGCCAGTTATACAACACTATAACCCACAATATTAATTTCTTTAACCTGGGACCATTAGCAGTTAAGTCCATTATATATAGCGTATTACGAGACAAATTGATAATTTACCGTATGTTTTTATTATTTTATTTCAGGCAATATTTGGTATGAAATTATTTTTTTTCTATTTAATTGTTTTTCAGAATTTACTGTAAATTTTAAATTTTAAATTTTTGTTTAGATAATTTTTAAGGATATTAATTTTTATACTAATACTTCATTTGTGAATCATGAGATAAACGGCGCATACGTAATTATTAATTAAGCATGCGGAGTACGCATAATATATTATACTCTAATTAGTAATAATGTAAAATCTTAGCGATAACCAATGTATTATTAGAGTATCGTTTGCGTACCTATTATAATATATAAATAAATTGGTGAAGTAAATACTTAGATTTAGACATAGGAATTAAAAAAAAAAATATAAATCGCTTGGAGTCACGGTATCAGTATTAGTATAAATTTATTCATTCAGAATATACAATAAAATCATGTCGTAACAATCACTTAAAGCTAGTTATCGGTTATTAGAATTCGACAGTTGTTGATAATATAAAGACATAAAGACAATCAAATAGAATATTTAATTTGTTTTTAACAATATTAACATTTAATATCATTAAAACAGAATTTTTAGTGAAATGTATCTAAGAGCTGGATAAATTAAAGTTAGTATGATCACAAATTAGGTACCTTGCTACTAAGTTACAGTGATAATAAAGCAACAGTGGCGTCGTGTTATTGTGTAAAGCCAACGTCGGCTTTACACAATAGACACATAGAAATATAAAACCAGAACTATTTCTTAGTACATGGAAATAGTTCTTAATTTTTATTATATAAACAAAGTAATTACTATATAAACCAAATATGTAGAAAATGATAAATAGATGTGGATATTCTTTCTTTTGCTATTTTGGCAAAGTGAAAGTTATGTTGTCGTTCTGATTTTTCTCGTAAGAGAACACATTTATTACTTTTTTTTTTTATTTAATGAAAATACAGTTTCATATGAAAACTGATACAGTAGAAATACATTATATGCGCCTGTTAGACGTCACAGTATCAATTATGTGAGCAGAATTCAACATACCAACTGAAAGTTAAATTCGTTCTGTCGTCACGTTCCAGACGTTCCTATTGTAATTATTATATTTAGGTTTCCTAATCTATGCTTTGGTCGATGTCCGCGCTTTGACCGATAATTTAATACCCGAGAATTTGAAGTTTGAAATGGAGCAGCGGACTTGCAAATGAAATTAACCCTTTTCACGAAAATCGAAATAGGGTTTGCGTCCTATTTATTGTTATTATACGTTGAAAGTAGGAAGTTATATGTATTCCTACATAGGTCGATTTCGACATTAGTTTCGACATCTGCCCGGATGTTGCATTCCTCTTTCGCACAATAAGCAGTAAGCTATTTAAATTGATAATATTTGAGTAATACTTAATTAGTAGACCTTCAAAGTAATAGCATAATAATAGCGTCTTTTTATTATGTTTAAAATAATTGCCCTAAAACAAGTTTGGGGTGACAAAATTTGCTGTGGGTTTATTAACAAGCTCTTATTTACCTTGCAATATATGTCAGTAAGTATGTATGTATGTTTGTTTAAATCAAATCTTGCAAGCTGCATTAGAACCACTTCATATGTTGGTTCAGTTCCGAAGACAATGCATTTTTATGGTGAGCGAGGATACTCTTCCGCGGTGAACAGACAGACATACAATTTTGTATACGCATTCAATTATGATAGATAGCCATTTCTACAATTTCACCATGATATGGCTGCTGTACCCAGGGTTGGCTCCCGACGAGGGGACTACTCAACGATCAACAACACAGAAACGAAATTTTTTATACGCATTCAATTATGATACGTCGTTCTAAGTTTCACTGTGACAGGGCTGCTGCACCCATGGCTAGCTTCCGACGAAGGGACTCCTCAACGGTCAACAGCAAAAACATGAAATTCTGTATAAAATTCAATTATGATAGCCCGTTCTAAGTTCCACTACGGCATGGCTGCTGCACCCAGGTTTGGCTCGGGACAGAGCATTTTAATAAAAGCTTGTTTTTTTTAATGGGTTTTCACTATTAACTTAACTTAATTTAAATATTTTTATTTATTTCATAATAATATACAGTTTCATGGACAATATGTACAATTAAAATATCATAGACAAAATTCCGGTAGAAATAAACAAATAACATGATATGACACTAACTGTTGCTAGTGATCCTATGTTAATATCATATAACTAAGCTATAGACTGTTCTAAGGCCGACATGTCTAAGGCCGACATGAAATCTATTACTGGTTATACCTCAGCATTCATCAACTTTCATGTCTAGGTCTTTCGCAGTGCAAGCGGCCCGTCTCTGGAATTCCGTGCCTTTACCGATAAGACAACTTGAAAACCTGAGCGGGTTTAAAAATTCTTTAAAGAGACATTTACTCAACTTATGAATTCCCCCCTCCCCTCCCGTCTCCTTTGCTTGTCCTTATATTTCACTCCTCCCTTCAATATCGAGTTGGCACACGTTACTAATCACTGAATTATATTTTATACTATGATGACTTTTTTGTAAGTGTATTTATTTATTACTTGTAAATTTATTTGCCCACATAAACCTTCAGTCACAATAACCCTGGCGGTATGGTCGGTAGATATTGCCACTTGGCAATAGGCCCACCACATTGTATTCTTTTGTGTGTGCAATAAAGCTTTTCAAACAAACATGTGAATTTGTATAAATATAAATATAACCTTTACAAAATCTAAGAAAGGGAAAGGAATGTTTTAAAGAATGAATGTTTGAACGAATTTGAAAGAATGTATAGGATGCAGGGAAATGACGAAAACAGGGATTTCATTATTTGGCAACGCTGCCCGCTATTTAAACGTCAATTTGTCGCTCCTTCGTTTTGAATACAAAAAAAGTAGTGTAATTATAATATCTTTACATCTATCAAAATCGTCAATCTATACAAGAAATAGGGTTCATTTTGAATCATTCATCATTGAAATTGGTGACCATTTGGGTGAGAAACATTGTTTTAAACTTCCTGATACTGTGAACAAATTTAAACATAGCCCTGTGAGCGGTACCTACCCACCCGACATCGTCGCCTAGTACGTCCGCGCCACTGCGTCTGACATCAAAAAACGGCGTTGCCAGAAAACTATTAATAACTACTAACGTATATTTTTTAAAATTCAAAATGAAATGCAAGATATGTATTATGACTCTACCGATAGCAGAAATGCTCAAATGCGGGCGTTGTTATGCCCAATATCATTTCTCTTGCCTATTTATGACACGAGAGTGTTATGATAATCTTACATCACTACAAAAAAATACTTGGAGATGCGATCATTGCAAGGAAATCGAGCCTAGATCGACCAGAAGTAAAGCTCTCGCCAAACCATCACCGGAGAGAGCACGATCACTGACGCCGACTAATCACCACGCACCGATCGCTAACCAGGATGCAACCTTAGCAACTTCTACCGGCACCACTACTCAGAAAAAAACACAAAAAAAGCAGGTGACGCTAAATGCAGCCACGACAGCTGTTACGGAACTGAATATGCTGAAAAACAGCGCTGCTAGCCTGGCAATTAATTCAGAACAATTCGAATCATTGCTAGACATAAGATATAAGGAATTTAAGAAGTCAATACTTCAAGTTTTTGAGGAGCGATTTGTTATTCAAGAAGCAAAAGTCACAGCCCTGCAGAATCGTAACGAAGCCCTCGAAAACTCGGTGGATTTTTTATCTAATCTGATCAAGTTGCTGGACTAAACAAGCTCGTAGAAACACTGGAAAACGAGAGAAAATTGATGCAAGAACTACAGAATAAAATCCTTCTCACGGAGCAAAAATTTGAATTACATGACCGTTATCTAAAGGCTCGAAACATTGAAATTAGAGGTGTTCCAGAGTTAGCTGGAGAAAATGCAGTCAACATCATCAATAGCATTGGAAATGTACTCAAAATAAACGTTACCAGAGATGACATCGACACAATCAGGAGAACCGGTCTTAAGAAGTCAGATGCCAAACCCCGCCCAATAGTCGTCACGTTTAACTCTCTTGGGTTCCGTAACAACGTCATCAAAGCCGCAAGAGAATACAATAAAAAATGCATAGCTCACAGCAATAAATTGTGTACCGCGGATATTGGTATGTCTGGTAACCCTCATCTCATATTTGTATGTGAGGATCTGACCCCAAAGAACAGGTACCTACTATCCAAAGCGAAGTCAGTAGCCAAGGAATTTAATATTAAATACGTATGGGTTAATTCGGGGCAGGTATTTATGAGGAAAGGCGACGGCCACAAGTCATTTATTGTTAATAGCGAATCCGTTTTCTCGACGGTATTATCAGCTGATGGTAATATTGACAATAATACTCAAATTAAAAACAAAAATACCGCCTCTTTTGTAGCTTCAAAGTAATAATTGTATTTGATATCCTGGATAATCTATCGATAATGCTGCAAAAGACAATTATTTTTCAACGATTTCGACATGATTTCGTAAGCGCCATGAATTATGGTTATCATGAACTACATACTTGCCATAATAGCATTTTATTCGAAGTTTTCATGTTTATTATTTTTATTATTTATTTATTGAACTCAAGACTATTAAATTATAATTTTATTATTATATGTATAGATACCGATATTGATTTAATATTACGTAATTTTAATACTCATCATTTCTATCTTATTCATTACATAAATTGTCACATTGATATTGTTTCGCAAACTAGAAGTATCCTGCAACCTTACAAAAGAAATTTCACTACGGTAGAACCTTTTTTCGAAAATTATGGACATAATAGACTCAATTATTTCTGATTCTTTCCATACCTACAACGGAAGCAACCCGAAAGTTTGTCGAGCCATCTTGGGTGGTCCTGGATTTCTAAAAATAATATGCATTAATATTAGAAGCATAACGAAAAACTTCGATAACTTCTTAGTTACCCTCCAAGACCTAAATTGTAATTTTGATATTATCATCATGACCGAAGCATGGTTAAAAAAATCACCACTTGTAAAACCTATCCCGGGATACGTATCATCCACAAGTAAGGTAAATTACCTGCAGAATGATGGTATTGTGATATACTTTAAGGAAACGTTAGGTCAGACATCCGTAAAAGAAATAACAATCCCAGGAGCTAACTGCCTCCAATTCGATATAAACAACACAACTAGTATCATCGCACTTTATAGAAGCCCGTCTACATCTAACATCTCGCTCTTCCTTGAACATCTTGACCAGATTCTACAAGACAACTCTTCTAAACAAAATCTAATCTTAGGAGGCGATGTAAACATCTCCATCGCAGGTAATAAACACAGGCAAGCAGATGATTATCTGGATTTAATGTTACTACATGGACTGCGCTCTCAAATAAACGAACCTACAAGGGTAATTGCTAATATGAGTTCCTGTATTGATCACTTCATGTGTCGAACTAATAAAGATATATCCTCGGTTATTTATCAAAGTGCTGTAACTGACCACTATCCCATATGCATAAAATTACACGGTAAAACTCCGTACAATAAAACTAACAATTTACAAAGTAAAAAGAAAATAATAAACCTACCTGATATATGTCGAAATATTAGCGAAATAGATTGGAATCTCTTATATGATGCGACTGAAATAAACAAAGCTGCGGATTATTTTACACTAACGCTAACACATATTATAGAAAAGAATACATCCTACAAATATGTTAGGATACCTCACAGATTGCAAAAAATTAAACCATGGATTTCAGACGGTCTTCTACGATGCTTGCACAATAGGGACAAGCTGCACTCGGCAACTAAACGCAATCCAGAAAATTTAATTCTCAAGGAAAAATATGCCAAATATAGAAATATGTGCAATAAAATCATTAAATCAACTAAAGAAAGATTTTATAAAAATAAACTAGAGGCAGTTAAAGGCGACTGTAAAAAAACTTCGGCTGTAATCAAAGAGGCAACGTCCATGGATTCTGGTAAGCAGGCACCAATTAAGGAAATTAAGGCCGGAGGCGAAACTTTTTCTAGAGATAATCCAATGCTAATGGCAAATTTCATAAATAGTCACTTTTCTAAGGTAGGATTAGAACTTGCCAAAAATAAACTTAACTTCAACAAGGGAATTTCAGACCACGGTAAAAAAACGAAGTTAGCCTCCACTAAGTTAGATTCTAACGGAGTTAGCTTCGAACTGACGCAAACGACTGAAGAAGAAGTAAAAACAATAATAACTTCACTAAAAAATTCGTCATCCTCGGGCATGGACGGAATTAGTGTTTCTATATATAAAAGTGCTATTGATTATATAATCGGGCCCATTTGTCACCTAGTCAATATTAGCTACCAACAAGGGATATTTCCAGAGTGCCTGAAATGTGCAAAAGTAATTCCAATTTACAAAGGCGGTGATCATTCGAACATTCAAAACTACCGACCGATCTCCTTGCTTAACACACTGTCCAAAATTTTTGAAAAAGTAACAAAGAAAAGGCTAATAGAATATTTAAATTCGAACGATTTTTTCTCTAAAAACCAATTTGGGTTCCTTAAGGACCTAGGTACATCAGATGCTTTGGCCGAGCTAACAAAAACTGTGTCATCTTGTATAGACAGAGGTGAAAAATGTTTAGCTGTCTTTTTAGATCTAGCAAAGGCGTTCGACACTGTCCCACATGACGGTCTAATACAGCGACTACAGGATATAGGAGCGAAAAACAAGACATTAGCCTGGTTCAGAAGTTACATTACTGACAGAAAACAATATGTGTGCATTGAAAATGTTAATAGCAATCTGAGAAACTTAAATTATGGCGTACCACAAGGCAGTGTTCTGGGACCGATCCTGTTTCTAGTTTATATTAATAGTCTATGCGATCTAGTGACAAATAAAACTATCACATATGCTGACGACACAGTAATTATTTTTCAAGGCAGTAATTGGCATGAAGTATTTCAAATGGCAAATCACGAGATGGAATTGGTAAAAGATTGGTTAGATGAGGCTTTGCTCACACTTAATATCGGCAAGACCAAATTTGTTGCATTTAGTGCTACAAAAGCTGGACAAGCACCAGAAAATCTTCATCTGGTTATACATGACTGTGAAAATAAGCTGACCTGCCGATGTTTGAACGTAGAAAGGGTAAACTCTATTAAATATCTTGGAATCATAATCAACAACAACCTACGGTGGTCTGGGCATATTGATTATTTATCCACAAAAATTAGACAACTTGGCTACGTGTTTAGGGATCTCCGCAACATATTAGACCGACGTACTATTAAATTGACATATTATGCGCTATGTGAGTCCATTTTATACTACGGCATTATTGGTTGGGGAGGATGTGCGAAAACGGTTCTTCAACCACTTCTTGTCGCGCAAAAAGGTTTGATCAAAATAATATTAAGAAAACCGTTCACGTATGCATCAGATCTCACATTTAAGGAAATGCATGTTTTAGAAGTGCGCATGTTATATGTGAAAATGATTTTAGGTCGGATCGTTCTTAAGGAAAAAATTAAATCCCAGCAAACTAAACACACAAGACGTGCCACTAGTGACTACGTTGCAGTTCCCCGAAGAAGTACATCATTTGGCCAAAGAAATTTCACTTATCTAGGTCCTAGGATATATAACATCCTACCTGCAGGTATAAAGATTAGCCCGAGCATTCCAATTTTTAAGAAACAACTGGTGTCGTGGATGCTTGGGCCAGGAAGGTACAGAATACACCAAGAACTCTCAACTATCTAGCTTTGTTTGGCTGCACTTTGTGACTATTTCTATTATTTTAATTTTTCTTTGTGACTATTTATTTTTTTTAGAAACTTTACTATTAATGGTATTATAATTTTATTGTGACTTTTTATTTTTCTTACAAATATTACAAATTTTATTTATAATTTAAATTATGACTATATAGTTTATTATTAACTGAAGGATATGTGTATTTAATTATCTATTTACTTCAATGTTTTATTTTATTATAATTATATATTTACATATTTTATTTTTATGCATATTTACATATATTTAATTCAATGTTTTTTTTCCATTTTCGCTTTTTTTCTTTTTGTTTAAACTACTTTTTTTTTCTTTTGATTATGTTTTCTTTTAAAACTAGTATTTGTTTAATATGTCTGCCCTAGAACAAGTGTTCATACTTAGTTGGGCGACATGGGACCGATCTTCACTATAAGCGTGACACAACTTGCTGTGGGTTTTAGTGCAGTGTAGATATTAAATATAATTTGTTACGCTTGTCGCTTATTATGTGCATTGCTTTAAAAAAAAAAAAAAAAAAAAAAATCAATTAAATTCACGGGAGATGTTATGGTCATTTCTCTAACCAAATCCAGTGATTTGATCAAATCCCTAAACAAGTTTAGTGAAATAACAAAAATAACATTGCAAGCTTATAAGCATATTTATTTAGCAAACAAAATCTTATTTATTTTAAACTAAGCAATGTTCTCGTTCTAAAGCATAGAACTATCAAAATAGTATAATTTATTTTTTATTAAAACACGTTGTGTATTTGTAGCATCTCGAGCTACAAGAGACGTTATTTTTTTACAGGCATAATTATGTATTTGTTTACATTGTTCACTTTGTTTTCCAAATAAAGATAATTTCCTGCAATTTCACCCAAACTCAGCCTAATCAATGCTGCTTAATGTTGTTGTAGTTATTAGAAGGGCGTTACTAGGAAGCCAATATTCTATGATGCCAACTGAAGTACCAATTTAAAATATTTAAAAAATATATTTAATTAGATCCCTGTAATGTTGTTGGCATCAAATAGATATCTTAGGTAAAACCTTAGGTACATCAAATAAAACGGTATATCCCAGTAAAACGTCTTTATATTTCTTCCAAGAAGTATTTTTAATTTTTTTAAAGCTTGGTAAAAAGCGCGACGCCTTATCGTCCCAGATTTTATCATTTCGCTAAACTTGTTCAGGAATTTGATCAATTCACTGGATTTGTTTAGGGAAATTACCTTATAGACTTCGTCGTTTCAACATGTGAGGATGTGATTTTATTTTATTTTATTTTAATCTGATTTTATTATCGTATTGACGACTTTTGTTATAGCTAATAATGTTATGAAAATTAACTATGGGAGTCGTGACGAATAGTTCGTCACAGCATCCTTTACCCACTGCAATCAGGGGTTCGGCTAGGTCACAGCCCCACAACCACCCTCGTCAAAATATATCAAATATTAATTTCATAGTCAATAATCAAATAACCATAAATTAAGTTCAGCTAATCTGTAACACGACATTCATTGACCGTTAGGCGGTACGAAGTTCGCCGGGTCAGCTAGTATATATATAAAACAAAGTCAGGTTTGTTCGAACACTTATAACTCGAGAACGGCTGGACCGATTTTCATGGTTTTTTATTTTTTGTATTTGTCTCTGTCCCGAATAGCAGAATAACTATTAAAAACAAAAATTGGAAAATTCACGAAAAAATAAAATAAAAGAAAAAACATTTTCCCATACAAAATGTAAATCCGTGTTTTTCTCATGGTCAGTTGTATATGGCATGTTCACGTGTCGGCAAATCATCCGCTTTATTTGTTCTTGCGCCTGATAGAAAAACAAAAAATGTCGTATATCACAAGGTGCTTCAATGAAGAGAATTAAACCGAGTGCATCCAATGCTGCACAATATGTAAATAGTTTAATTCAATCATGTCTTGCTGACACGCTATTGATATGCTTAAATTTGGACTTTTATATTTCTTTTTGTGTTATTATCTTAATAAAGTAGTGAACTTAATATTTATTTTGTATCCATTGCATTACTTTCATAAAATTATAAATTAAGTTCAGCTAATCTGTAACACGACATTCATTGACTGTTCGGCGGTACGAAGTTCGCCAGGTTAGCTAGTCTATACTTAATATTATAAAGAGGTAAAGTTTGTGATGTTGTAGGAAGTAATCTCTGGATCTACTGAACTGATTTTGAAAATTCTTTTACCAATAGAAAATTCTTTTACCAAGAGAACACGTTATTTGTGTGTGTCATGGGCTATATATTAATACAAAAAATGAAAAGACTTTTTCGTGGTAGTCGGATTTGCAAAGTAAGTCGGAGAATAAGCGGTCGAACGAAAACGTTTCTAACTAACGCTGCCTTACTGATGAGAGATATATGATTAAGTTCTAGGGAAAAGTTGTAGAGCTTGATAATGCCTACAAAAAAGTCAGCGACAGAATATGTCTAACTTTTATATTTAAGTCACGAAAAGTAGTATTTTATATTAAAAAAATATTTTAAATCGTTAGGTCATATTTATTGGTCATATTATCAACAATTATGAATTCTTATCAAAATAAGTAATTTTATCATCTCAAGTGTTTAAAACAAAAGACTTTTCCCTTTTACTGCATATAATTTCCCTTTTACTGCCTTAGTTAAAGAGATAATACGCTCACAAATAAGACACTCACAAGAAGACACTCACAAATAACGGTATATAGTCGAATTGGCATGCAAATACATACATACATATGCAGTAAAAATATAACCCTTCTTTTGGCACTCAGGAAATAAATCATAGCACTCAGTATTAACCGAACCACATTCATAATTTCATCACAGGTAAAAAGTTTTACCGCCCAACGAAGTGGGCACGGGTCAGCTAGTAGTAATATATAATAATAATATTAAATGAAATGAAAGTCCCCCGTTGCCCGGGCTATTTACCCGTTTGACAACCAGCGATGATATTCCACAATCTGCAAAATCCAGTTCGAGCCATAATTAATCCTAATGAAGCTCACTTTGCAGTCACAATCTACTTAGCGCGAGACCCGCATATCAGCCACAGTAATCAATGTGGCAACCCCCACATATCACAGCTGACACTAGCATAGCATGTTTAACGGGTGGAAATGAAGAATGACGGGTTGTAGAGCTTTTAGCACGCCGGTTCAATACAGTGCCGGATTATCCAATAGCCCAAGGAGGCACCGGCTTATGGGCCCCACGACTTTTAGGGGGCCCTGAGACAAGGGATCAATATATTTTTAACCCTTCGGCTACGTAACGACCAAATTTGTTTGCACATCAGAACACCGTTGACTACGTAACGACCAATATTGGCGGCTTGCTCCCGGAGCGCACAGTAATATTATTTTATAATTCGGACGCATCCTAAAATCCATACCAAATATCTCATTATTACCATAGATACATAGACGGCCGCTATAATAATTTCGCGGGTCACTTTGCGGATATTTCTGGTAAAATTCCATTGTCAATCATCATTTTTTTTTTGAGAAATAATCAAAATTTTTATTGCTTTTTATGAAATAATATCCAAATATTTTAGTATGTAAATATGCAAAACGAAATATTACTTTTGATAGAGAATCTAATAACGATCATAATTTCAAGATCAGTGTTTACAATTTCTAAATAGGGTTCCGTATTTTTCCGTCAGACAAGTACAAGTTATATGTTTTGTTGTTTTTTTCACTTTTTGGATTTTCTCATATTTATTCATAATTATCTAATTGTTTTACAAAATGGCATTTCAATATTCTATATACGAAATGTCAATGCAATCATTGGACAGTTATTCTCTTTATGCTTTCTATACTAGTTCCATAGGGAATAGTTTAATATTTCGAGGTTAAAGTATAACTAGTGCGCCCCCTGTTGGTCCGATTTCAACCACAATCTTTTTAACTCTTGCCATGACCAAATTATGGCTGCATGCCAAATTTCAGATCAATCGGATTAAGCGTTTGAGGGCCATCGTGGATAAATAAACACACACACACACAGACAGACAGACAGACACACAGACAGTGCGATAACAATACTTTATACTTCCTCGACAGTTGGTAGGCCGGTAAAGTAAAATCATTGAATTGAAGTTCTCAGGAGAAAATATTTAATAAATACGCGACATGAGGGTCGTCAGAAATGTTTAACTCCCCACTTGGACGGTGCGATCGTGTTTTTTTATATACACGTCTATTCTACACTATATCGTCGTCAGAATGTTTAACAGCCTAAAGGAAGCCCCGGAAGTTCGAAGGGGGCCCCGATATGCTACGTCCTGAGGGCCTCTACATGGGTTAATCCGGCACTGGTCCAATGTTTGTTTCTGGTCAACCGTCGCGAGGGCTCCGTGACCAAAGTCAGGAAATGACTTGCTCGCCTCGTCCTCACTGCGCTCTGCAAGTTGAGCCAACGCCGGCTATTGAATTAGGCACGTTTGTTACGCAGTAATTGCGTGACTGATCGCAGTCATTGCGGCGGTGATTTCACATTGTACGATCCGGGTCCGGATGGGTGAAAGTCCGGCAATAAGTTCGCATGCCATGGAGTTTACGCTTCCTAAATAAAATTGTCAGACCAGGATCTATGATATTTCCGAGCTGAGGCAAAAACTTGATATTTGCGCCCCTCCCCTCTAGCATTTGAATTGAAACTCACAAAATATTTAAGTACCGTTACATGCGATCAACAAATGCATCGATTTCCAGTGAAATACACTGACACAACTCAGCTATTATTTTGACTCGTAAGCGATGAATCAGCACGATGAAACAATACTTTTACTAGGAATATTTCGGATTGCATCATTTCCCGGCCTATAAAAACCGGCGAAAAAGCAACCAAAGTATCATTCCTCGAGTGATCACCTCCCCCAAGGTTGCGACGGCATACTCGGTACCCTTCTCACGAGGTCGCTCAACGAGTCCGGCTCCTTGGTTTCCTTTCCTTATCTTTCCCAGTCGCGAAGCATCACTCTGCAATCTCACAGACTTGAGCCGTGCCCAGTACAAGATACTAGGAGCACAAATACAATCCTCATCCATATACCTTCGTAACTGCAGTCGCGCATCAATACACTCGCGACAACATAGAAGCGTTATAACTGGCAATATCGAACCATCAATCAATTCAATAAATACCTTCTGATTAACTCAAAACCGCCTTTCAATAAGGAGAGAACCCGTAAGTTGATACCACCACCTCACACCGCACAACTTGGAGTCTATTGAGGGGTGGTCCCTCACAATGGATTAAGAACCCTTAACCCTTCAAAAAACTAATAGTTATTAGCATAGTCAAGAATCCAGTATATAACTTAAGAGATTTGAATAATGCTGAATTCGTATTTCAAGGGTATCACAGTGTAAAACATAGGAAAATTCCTAATAGTTGACATTTGCCAAAGTGCGTAATATTTTTTTTTCTCAACGATTTGATCATTAATTAAAATTTTGATATTTTTTAGTATAAGATTATCTGTTTTTATTACTATCACACTATTACTTTGATAATTATGATTATACACATTGTGCTTTTTATTAAAACATAAATTTAATTTTTCCTAATTTTTAAGGATTTGAAACAAATTATTTAAATTGATTTATATAGTCACAATTATCACAATAGTTAATTTCGGGCCGGCTCACTCAGTCTAAAGCTCACTCGCTCTAAAATCGATATCGGCTCAGTCGCTCTAAAATGCAGTGAGAATAATTTTAGAGCGAATGAGCTTTAGACTGAGTGATCCTCCGTTAAAATATTGAAAAATGACAAATCGGCTCACTCAGTATAAAAAGTAGCAAGTCGGATCAGTCAGTCTAAAATGTAGCAACCGGTGAATTATAACAGCCTGTCAGCTACCGAAAAATAGCGGTCTGCGGATTGTTGCCAGTTTTCCTCTTTTGTTTCGCGTTATTTGAATGGATAATTACAAAATAATTAATGTTATGCAGCAGGCGTATTTTATACTTGTTACTTTTTAAGATTTGCGAGTACACTTTTTATGCTACGTTCACTGCACTTTTCATGACGTTGTCGTTTGTGCTACGGAGCGCAACGTTCCTTAAAACGGATTTGACATTCTTGACCTAAATTTGCAAGCCTCGAAGTGTAAAATATAGCAAAAAAAAATGCATGACTACACGTTGACCTGTCTTCTGCCTACATTACAACAAAACCTTACAAATTGTGAAAAAATATAAGCGGATATATTTGAGAAAGTTTCAAACTCGCATCATATTGTATATATCAAATCGCGTCACTTGTACAAATAAAGTGAATAGCAAGTCAGGTACATATGCAATAGAGACGATTTCCACGTACCTAACGATCAAATTCTCGAAGACAGAACGAAACGGAGGCCCTCGAATATTTTATTGGAAAAGATCTGAAATTCCCCTACAGTATTGCCGCCTGCGCTCTTCCAATTGTATTTTGAATCCATTGCTAAACCCATTACAAAATTTGCTGTGCTCACGACGGCGTATGTCTGAACCCATTATTACGTTAACGTAAAAAATAAAGTCAGCCAATATTTCGCTGTTGCAAAGACCAGTGTCAGTGTACCTTGTCATATCAAACAGGAAATATTTTTGAGAACTTATATCAAGTACAAAAAATAAGAAACAATAAACCCAGAGAAAAATTACTGGGAAATATAACAAAATATTGCCCGAGGCATATTCCTTGTAGGCATATTCCTTCCAAAACTAAAGTGGTGGTGCATCATTTCACTATCTTCATCGCCACTCATGTAGTGCTATGTACTATGTATGTTTGGTGCGAAGCAGAGGGGAATTTACATCAGGAAAGACATATTGGCTCCCTATATGGTTAGTAATGGCAGCTTACAGCTTATAGTACGTAATAAAATTGTTTTAATTCAGCAAATGAACAAAGTTCTGCTAAATAATATTCGAAAATAATTTTAAAAAAAAATGCAGATAATTCGAATACAGTTTAGTCTCAGCTTCAGAGTAGACATCAAACCTTTTCTCCGGAGCAACAAAACACCTGTACGGTGTTTAGTAACAAACACTAAGTACGGTGTTTAGTAATAATATTTGTTTTAAAACGTCCAATATTGAATAAAAGGTTTCTAATTAAATTTTACAAAGTGTACAACTGAACTATAAATCGTACTATTGTACTGAAATATAAATAGCACTCCTGCATAGTCGACTTGTAATAAGATGTTTGCAAATTTGGGAACGATATCACTCAATTACTCTTAGCCATTTTGTTTTAAATGGATTAATGCTTCGATACGGAATATATGCACATGCTCGAACGCGGAATATATGCATTATAGGAACCTTTCTCAAAAAGAAAACGCTATTCAACCATTGTAATGCTAAATCCGATTAAAAAAAATCCTCGGGACACGCAATATTTCCAGACAAAAAAAACCTTAATTTACATAGAAAAATGTTTTTTAGGTTTCTGCTTTTAAAAAACTAATATCTCCGCCATATTACTTTAAAAAACAACCTACCAAAACTCATGGGGACGTTTCATTGAATGCCTATATCTCGCTATGTATTGAGGCGAATAGATTATTGCAGATTCGGAAGCAGCGATGACGTTAAAAAAATAACAATCAATACAATAGGTTCCTATAACGCAATAATACCTCGAACGCAACTCCATACCAAATAATTTGACCAACACTACCAATACCAAATAATTTGAAGTTAGCCTAGGTGCAATGGACCTGTTCAATACCGATTTGACAAAAAAAAAAAAGTCAGCTGTCAGTTTCACCCCAGTGAGGTTATAACAGCTAAAATTTTCTTTTTAGTTTATTCTTTTCTAGCTAATACCTAATAAACCTGAATGAAAAGATGGCTGATTCTTTTTTCGAAACTTACGATCCAGCGATGGCTGCAGTTAAAATGTAAAAACCAGGTGTTCGGCATGAAAAGGTAAATAAAGCGACTTGTATATATATATAAATAAAGAGAATAACACACGTAGTCTTTATTAATATTCATGTTTTATTTTTGTTTTAGAGCAAGAAAAGGATACACTGAAGAATTCAACTATCATAGCAGACCTATTTAGTCACAAAATTATATATTCTTACAAATGACAGTCAAGTATACAACATCAGTCTTTAATCTCACCGTTAAATTACCGTGAGCGATGAAATAATCTAGTTAGATAATACTAGTTCCGTTAACGGTACACCATTAAAAACGGCAACCTTTTTGAAACGGTATATAAATAAAAATCCTTACACATCATTTTTTATTTTCGTCGTTATTTTTATTTATATATTTTTTATTATATCCTCGTTAGTCCGGAGTGCACCGCTCATCGCCTATAAAAGTTAATTAGTAACCCGCAGAACCCTGATTCCGATCGGTGAATTCCATGGTAGCTCTATATCTGTCTATAGTTCGATAGGGATTACAATAGTACTGAAAAAAACATCTAATCTTCATCGCTGTGTCATTACTATGAACACGTCCGCTCCGACGAAAGCCCGGAAGATCTCGTCGAATAAAATAAATAGCATAATCTCGTGGAATGCACTCACCCGGAACGACTTAAATTTTTTACCTTAACGCGGTGAAACTTCGCTCTCGTGGCCCATCTTTCCAATAGTCAGTCCTCAGTCTCTCCAGGTAAATAATCAACTCATTCCTAAAAAATATACCTAAAATGTTAATTTCCGCATCTTAAATCCTATTGCTTCGAAGGGGGGTACGCTCGCATGTGGCAAGACAGCTGTCCTCGTTAGTCCGGAGTGCACCGCTCATCGCCTATAAAAGTTAATTAGTAACCCGCAGAACCCTGATTCCGATCGGTGAATTCCATGGTAGCTCTATATCTGTCTATAGTTCGATAGGGATTACAATAGTACTGAAAAAAAACATCTAATCTTCATCGCTGTGTCATTACTATGAACACGTCCGCTCCGACGAAAGCCCGGAAGATCTAGTCGAATAAAATAAATAGCATAATCTCGTGGAATGCACTCACCCGGAACGACTTCAATTTTTTTCCTTAACGCGGTGAAACTTCGCACTCGTGGCCCGTCTTTCCAATAGTACTGTCTCTCCAGGTAAATTATCAACTCATTCCTTAAAAATATACCTAAAATGTTAATTTCCGCATCTTAAATCCTATTGCTTCGAAGGGGGGTACGCTCGCATGTGGCAAGACAGCTGTCCTCGTTAGTCCGGAGTGCACCGCTCATCGCCTATAAAAGTTAATTAGTAACCCGCAGAACCCTGATTCCGATCGGTGAATTCCATGGTAGCTCTATATCTGTCTATAGTTCGATAGGGATTACAATAGTACTGAAAAAAAACATCTAATCTTCATCGCTGTGTCATTACTATGAACACGTCCGCTCCGACGAAAGCCCGGAAGATCTAGTCGAATAAAATAAATAGCATAATCTCGTGGAATGCACTCACCCGGAACGACTTCAATTTTTTACCTTAACGCGGTGAAACTTCGCACTCGTGGCCCGTCTTTCCAATAGTACTGTCTCTCCAGGTAAATTATCAACTCATTCCTTAAAAATATACCTAAAATGTTAATTTCCGCATCTTAAATCCTATTGCTTCGAAGGGGGGTACGCTCGCATGTGGCAAGACAGCTGTCCTCGTTAGTCCGGAGTGCACCGCTCATCGCCTATAAAAGTTAATTAGTAACCCGCAGAACCCTGATTCCGATCGGTGAATTCCATGGTAGCTCTATATCTGTCTATAGTTCGATAGGGATTACAATAGTACTGAAAAAAAACATCTAATCTTCATCGCTGTGTCATTACTATGAACACGTCCGCTCCGACGAAAGCCCGGAAGATCTCGTCGAATAAAATAAATAGCATAATCTCGTGGAATGCACTCACCCGGAACGACTTCAATTTTTTACCTTAACGCGGTGAAACTTCGCACTCGTGGCCCATCTTTCCAATAGTCAGTCCTCAGTCTCTCCAGGTAAATAATCAACTCATTCCTAAAAAATATACCTAAAATGTTAATTTCCGCATCTTAAATCCTATTGCTTCGAAGGGGGGTACGCTCGCATGTGGCAAGACAGCTGTCCTCGTTAGTCCGGAGTGCACCGCTCATCGCCTATAAAAGTTAATTAGTAACCCGCAGAACCCTGATTCCGATCGGTGAATTCCATGGTAGCTCTATATCTGTCTATAGTTC
The DNA here is from genome assembly GCA_944548615.1 of Micropterix aruncella. Classification (NCBI taxonomy): domain Eukaryota; kingdom Metazoa; phylum Arthropoda; class Insecta; order Lepidoptera; family Micropterigidae; genus Micropterix; species Micropterix aruncella. Next base: position 28,288,115 of record OX155965.1, read on the forward strand.
GATAGGGATTACAATAGTACTGAAAAAAACATCTAATCTTCATCGCTGTGTCATTACTATGAACACGTCCGCTCCGACGAAAGCCCGGAAGATCTCGTCGAATAAAATAAATAGCATAATCTCGTGGAATGCACTCACCCGGCACGACTTAAATTTTTTACCTTAACGCGGTGAAACTTCGCACTCGTGGCCCATCTTTCCAATAGTCAGTCCTCAGTCTCTCCAGGTAAATAATCAACTCATTCCTAAAAAATATACCTAAAATGTTAATTTCCGCATCTTAAATCCTATTGCTTCGAAGGGGGGCCCGTCTTTCCAATAGTACTGTCTCTCCAGGTAAATAATCAACTCATTCCTAAAAAATATACCTAAAATGTTAATTTCCGCATCTTAAATCCTATTGTATCGAAGAGGGGAGTGAGTGAGTGGTAAGGCGTACGCTTGCATGTGGCAAGACAGCTGTCCTCGTTAGTACGGAGTCCACCGCTCATTGCCTAAAAGTAAATTAGTAACCCGTAGAACCCTGATTCCGATCGGTGAATTCCATGGTAGCTCTATATTTATCTGTAGCTTGATAGGGATTACAATAGTGCTGAAAAAAACATCTAATCTTCATCGCTGTCACATTGATGTGTCATTACTATGAACACGTCCGCTCCGACGGAAGTCCGGAAGATCTTGTCGAATTAAATAAATAGCATAATCTCGTGAATGCACTCACCCGGAACGACTTCAATGTTCACCATCACGCAATGAAAGTAGGCGCTCATGGCCTGCCAGCCAGATCTCTAGTCCTTGGTCTCTCTAGGAATATAATCAACTCATTCCTTGAAAAATTGCCTAACTTCAAAATTTCGGCATATCAAATCCTATAGCTTCGAAGGAGGGAGTGAATGGGTGGTAAGGTTATGCTCACATGTAGTAAGACAGCTGTCCTAGATAGTTATTACCTCGAGTCCACCCCTCATCAATTAGAAGTATAACAATAATATTATGATGGGACCCGATTACAGTCCGTGAATTCCATGGCTTTGTATCTATTCTATATAATTCAATAGTCAACCAGTAACATTGCAAAATACTTAGTATGACAAGTCCTGAAAAAAACCACCCATTCCCAGTTAGTGATCCACGACCGCCCGGTCGAAAGCCCGAAAGTCAAATTAAATAAATACCATGATCTTGCAAATGCCGTCACCCAGAACAGCTTTACTGTTCACCTTCACGCGGTGGAAGTTAGCGCTCGTGGCCTGCCAGCTAAATCTGTTTCACCTTTTTAAAGATCTTCATCTTACCATAAAAATAATCAACTGTCCTAGAAAAAATATCTAAAACCGCCATTTCCGCATCTCAAGTTCTATGGCTTCGAAGGGATAGCGAATGGGTGGTAAGGTGAACGCTCACATGTGGCAAGACTGCTGTCCTAAACCTACCACAGCCGGCCGTTAGTCCGGAATACACTGCTCACCCCCCAGAAGTGTAGTAATACTATATAATGGGCCTGACTTCGGGCAGTGAATTCAATGTCAGCTCCGTTTGTATTTTATTTTATGTATCCTCAGTCATAATATTGAGATTTCAGACACCACTTACATCGTTCGGCTAGAATTTGAAAGTCCTGAAAAATATATTATTGCTAACATTCATTAAGTGGTACGTTTAGTCCGGCGCACATTTGGACGACTTTAATAAAATAGCTAATGCAGGTGTTCGGTTTTGCCAGTACGGATCAAATTTGGTCATTAAGTTAGTTACTTTGGTAGTCTAAGGCTCTTTGAAAGTAATGTCTTCTCCGACGATCTCCTTGTAGTCACACCTGCTCGAGCGAAAGGGAAAAAAACTCTTAAATGGCTTTGTGACGGTCAGACACCAGCCGAAACTGCAGCAACAAAAATCTTTGCTCAAAATATCAACCTGGTACTTTAACTCTGGCACTACCAGAGTTGGTGAAGCCGACCCCAATTGTCATTTCTACGCCGTGGCCCTGAGTACCCGTTCTTCAATCCAATCGCGACCTATGCTGGAACAATGGAAGAAAAAGTGATGTGTGTGAAGATAGATTTCCGTCACACTACGTACTACATGTTTTTAATGTACTTTCCTCCTTGATGTAGCTAGGAGACACACACATACACAGACACACACACACACACACAGACACACACACAGACAGACAGACACACACACAGACAGACACAGACAGACACACACAGACAGACATACACATGCAGGCAGACAGACAGACAGACAGACACACACACACCCTGAGTACCCGTTCTTCAATCCAATCGCGACCTATTTTGGAACAATAGAAGAAGTGATGTGTGTGAAGATATATTTCCGTCACACTACGTACTACATGTTTTTAATGTACTTTCCTCCTTGATGTAGCTAGGAGACACACACACACACACACCCTCACACACACAAACACACACAGACACACACACACACACACGCGTGTGTATGTGTATGTATATGTATCATATGAGGGTAGAAATGATAGTGTAAGCTAGTGTTTTTCACAACGCCAAAATGTCGAGTGGCAATAACTTAGCAATACATGGCCAAGTGGAACAGTGTTTAGGTTGCCTGAACTTACATTGTTAGGCTCCATTTTTCGTTAAGATAAAATTAACGGAATTTCAATTGAATTCTGTAGATCGAATGCAATAACACGACACCCTTATACAAATGTTGCATGCACTCAAGGCTAAGCCTATGCTGAGACGCAGGTGACGCAGAATAACATAGTACAGATTTTGCGAGGCAGGGCAGTCGAGGCAAACATAGGCTGCGAGCGTATGCTACGAGGCAGTGTAGTCGAGGCATACATGGGTGCGAGCGTATAAGATAGATGCAGATGCTAAATGACATAGATGCATTCATTCGCGTCCTAGATAGTACAAGGAATAGACAGTTTTCTAGTTTGATGAGAAAAATGAATTTAGATTCAGAGTTTGGTTATGAAATTAATGAATTGTTGCTACTTTACAGTTTATCAAAGCGTAGAAAAGCTATTTGGAAAAGTGATTATCTGAAAAAAACGCTCTACTAATAAAGAATTTGTACACTGGAGAAAGTTATCTGACAAACAATTTAGGAATTTAATTAAATGTTTTATCATTTATCATTAAATGTGGTCAACTCAGCAATTATAAAATCTATCTAAAAACTCGTTCTGAGTTGCATGCATCGTGCAGAAATCAGTGCCAGCACTACGAGGCGCAGAGCAGGATGCACATGTCTGCGTTTCACGTGCCTGAGATGCAGCGCACGCAGCTCTCAGTACGTTCAGTACATTACATCTGCTCAGCCCTGCGCTTCCTGGAACCGCGTCTCAGCATACGCCTGTGTCTCAGCAAGCTATAGCTGTCACGCGCCAAGCCAAGTAGAAAGTTTCACCCCTCTAGGCCACATCGGAATACAACGCTTTCTCTGCATACTCTAGACCACTCTATGGGATCGAAAACCTTGTACCTCGGCTCTTTAAATTAAAGACTACTACTCATCGATAAAATATTGATAAACAGAGGTGGATGGCAATGTTTGCCATCCATCTTTTGTGGATGGCAAAGTTCTTGTTCAGTAGTGAACGGTTCGAACCGGTGTCATAGGTCATCTCACTACAAGCATAACTGATTTTTAAGCTAATGAATCGAAATGGATAGATTAATTGATGGTAATCTTATCAAGGACCTTTTAGGAAGGATTTTCAGCTGTAAGAGAATCTGCAAACAATTTAATTGTATTAATATGGCGATTGACGCAAACCTCAACAATCCTCTCTTAATCATCAGAAGCGCAAGCGATCGCCTAGATCCTAGTCACGGTATGTTATGCGACAACTCTCTTATTGTTGTGGTCAGTCTGCTGCCTATGACGGCTGTCATCACTCCATTCGGGGGACGGTGAGGGGTCACTTTGGTCTAACTTGCAATGAAGGCGACACGTTCTCGTACAGCACATGTAGTTTGCAGTTCGTCAGATCTATTCTGTATCAGCGCAGCAGCGTACACGTCCCAAATCGTGTAACATTTTCAACCATTTGCTCCATTTTGCAATTGGTTGGGATTGATGATGAATAACTGAGGCAGGTAGAACGTCCTCGGCCTATGCTGTCTTGGCTCTGCTTCGGTCAATTGGACAGACAAAGCAACCCATAGCAACTCAACTAATTGAACACATCAAGGATGTTGAAAAAAATCTGCAAAAAAGTTTGTTTATTAGATAGGAGTAGTATTGTAGTGGGAGGCTGACAATGATTCTGGATCAGACGATGAAGTTGATCATGTGGTTTATGATGACGTTATAAACAGTGAAGACACCGATCCATTTTACAACCCCGATGCAGACCCCCGGGTAGACCACCGGGTTCAAACCTGTGTAATAGGTCATCTCACTACAAGCATAACTGATTTTTAAGCTAATGAATCGAAATGGATAGATTAATTCATGGTAATTTTACTAAGGACATTGCAAGAAGGATTTTCAGCTGTAAGAGCTGTAAGCTGTAAGAAAATCTGCAAACAATTTAATTGTATTAATATGGCGACTGACGCAAATCTCAACTATCCTCTCTTAATCATCAGAAGCGCAAGCGATCGCTTAGATCTTAGTCACGGTATGTTATACGACAACTCTCTTATTGTTGTGGTCAGTCTGCTGCCTATGACGGCTGCCATCACTCCATTCAGGGCACGGTGAGGGGCCACTTTGGTCTAACTTGCGATGAAGGCGACACGTCATCGTACAGCACATGTAGTTCGCAGTTCGTCAGATCAGTGCAGCAGTCCTAAATCGTGCAACATCTTCAACCATTTGCTCCATTTTGCAGTTGGTTGGGGTTGATGATGGGCAAAAGTGAGGTAAGTAGAACATCCTCAGCCTATGCTGTCTTGTCTCTGCTTCAGTCAATTGGACAAACAAAGCGACCCATAGCGACTCGACTGATTGAACACATCAAGGATGTTAAAAAAAATCTGCAAAAAAAAGTTTGTTAATTAGATAAGTAGTAGTTTTGTAGTGAAAGGCTCATGCAGTACAAACATTGCAGGGAATCAACACCATTCACGGTTCTACATATCTACACGTTCTACATATCTACGACGTTCTACACGTTCAGTGAGGGAAATAATCCCAAACGAATATCAGCCTGAAAAAGGTATCAAGATCGACGTCGATGACGAGTCAGAAGCCTACGAAACACTCGGTTATTCGGACAACTCAGAAGAGGAACCAGATGCTGTACCAGAAGAACAGAACCTGATACCAGCGCAAGAACTGAGACAATCGACGAGAGTTCCGAAGCTGCGAAAATTTGAAGAGTATGTCACATATTCTGTTATAAGCAACAAGGCCGATGGAGATCCGATCACCGTTGAGGAGGCGCTATCGCGAACAGACGGTAATAGATGGAAGGCGGCAATGGATGAAGAGTTGGCATCGTTGGAGGAGAACGAAACTTGGACACTCGAACTCCTTCCATCAGGCAGGAAGCCTATAAAGACCAAACGGGTGTTTAAAATAAAAAGGGGAGATGTGAGTGGTGACATCGTGCGGTACAAGGCACGATTAGTAGCAAAAGGCTGCTCACAAAAATACGGAATCGACTACGTGGAAACATACTCACCAGTAGTCAGATATGCCTCGATACATTATCTGGTGGCACTTGCAGTAAAATCACAGTTCAATATTGATCAAATGAACGCGGTGACTGCGTTCCTCCAAGGGGACCTCAGAGAGGAGATTTACATTGAGCAACCTGTCGGATTCCATGATGGCAGTGAGAGGGTCTGCAAGTTGAAGAAAGCAATCTATGGCCTGAAGCAAAGTGGTCATGAATGGAACCGAAAGCCAGACAGAATGCTGCGCTCATTCGGGCTAATCAAGTCAAAGGCTGACCCATGTGTCTATTTTACAGTCAACATGGAGATCATCATTGCAATCTATGTGGATGATATTCTTATCTTTCGGAAACACAAGTCAACTCGTGACAAGATCAAGACGGCGCTTAGCTAATCATTCAAAATGAAGGACATGGGACAAGCAACCAATTGCATCGGACTAAGCATCACTTATAGTACAGGTACTATCAGTTTGGAGCAAAGCAAGTACATTGAAGAAATACTCGACCGATTTGGAATGGCCGAGTGCAAACCAGCTATCACTTCACAAGTGACACAAACTAAAAACTAATCGTGAGTATGTGTCCTACTATTGACGAAGAAAAACGAGAAATGGAAAACAAACGGTATCAGGAAGCAGTCGGCAGCCTTTTATACCTAGTAGAGGGCACTAGACCAGATATCGCATTTGCGGTAAATGATGTGAGTCGATTCAACTCCAATTACGGTAGGGCTCACTGGATGGCAGTAAAGAGGATCCTCCGCTATCTAAAAGGAACAATTAGATTCAAGATATGTTATCGTGAGTCGAAGCAGTCAGGACTAAAAGGATTCTCGGACGCTGACTGGGCATCAGATGTGGACAAGGGGCGGTCATGTACGGGCTTCGTTTTTGGCCTAAGTGGTGGTGCAATATCATGGACCAGCAAAAGACAGAAGACGGTGGCATTATCAAGCACAGAAGCCGAGTACATGGCATTGTCAGCGGCTGTGCAAGAAGCATTGTGGCTGAAACAATTCGGCCAAGATCTGGACCATAACATCAGGACCAAATCAGTCAGGATCAAGTGTGACAATCAAAGTGCCTTAGTTCTTGCTAAAATGGACTGTTTTAAAGCTAGATCCAAACATACTGATGTGAGACACCATTTCATTAGACAAAAGATCGATGATGGACTGATAGAAACAATGTATATATATATATATACCCACAGAGGACATGGTGGCCGACATCCTAACAAAGGCTGTATCTGGACAAAAGGCTGCATTTTGTGCGTCAAATATGGGGTTGTGCATTTAAAATTAAATTTAGATGGAATATCAAACCAATGAAATGTTAAACCAAATCGTTTGTTTTTAATATTTAATCAAAGATTTATGTAAAATAATTAAGTTCTTAAATTTATATTTAAATGAGTGAGGGTGTTGAAATAGTACAACCCTACGCCCATACGTGGCGCCTTAAGTATAAATTACTATCTGGCAACGCTGTGTCGTGTTGACAGTTTCCATTTCTGTTCAATAAATGGCTACCAACCAACAAAAATATAATAATATAGCAGGTTATTGAAGTCAGCTCTGACGCGACAGCGCTGTACTGTGATCGGAAAGAGCCAGTCTTTTGTCCATTGGACAATGCGATTGAGGTTGTCTTGTATTTCTACGTAGCTGATCGTGGGGTCAGCAAAAAACTTTGTGTCATCTGCGAACAACATGAAATCGAGGTTTATGATCGCTTTTAAGTCAGTAAGGAAGATCCCAAATGCTGCAGGCCCAAGGACTGATCCTTGGGGAACTCCGCTTAGGACAGGATGGGGTTCCGAGAGCTCATCACCGACTCGTACACGAAATTTTCTGCCTGTCAAGAAGTTTATGATCCACAGCAACAGCTTACCCCGGAAACCAAAATGTTCCAGTTTTTTAACTAGCCGTTTAATTGGTACTCTATCAAATGCTTCTTCATAGTCTAGATATATTATGTCTATAGGGTGTCGATTGTTCCATTCTGTTGTCCACTTATCTAAGCATGAGAGCAGGTTAGTTACAGTAGCGTCTTTGCACAAAGCCGTGTTGTTCTTCAATGGTAAAGAATGATTTTGCAGCAGTCGCACTTCACTCCGGGTTTTTTGTCATTAATTATCTTTTTACACTTTGTACACTTTTGGGGGTTGGGTGATGGATTCATTTTGTGTCTTTTTAATTGGTTTTCCTAGTTAGGTTTAGTTGATTTCAGCGTTTTGATTTATATTTTGTCTAGAATTCACTGTACATTAAATGAGGGTAGTGCAATGTTGACATTAAATGATTTTTGTGCAATTGTATACTAATTCATGGATTTCCAGAGGAGATCACACTTCCACAGCTGGTCTGCACTTCAAACTACACTTTAGGAGTAAATTTGGGCACGGATTTTAGGTTTGGTATGTTTAGGAGAGTATTTTGTTCACACTATGTATGCACCACAACCACAGGAGTAAACACGAACAGAGGCAAAGCTTCTGAAGAGCGTGCAAAATTTTTACCTACTTTGTTAGGGTTGGCACAGAAGAATAAAATTAAATAAACTAAACATTTGTCAACTTTTTATTATACACAATTTTAAAAAGTCTCCTTTAGTTACACTATCTAATTACGATATACCAAAACGATTTTTGCACCGCCGGGTTGAGTTATCTTTCGATGTTAATGGAATTACTGCAGTATAGGGACCTTTCTCAAAAATCGAAAAAATAAAGAAATACTACTAGATTCGATCATTGTAATGCTAAATGTGAAAGAAAAAAGCTTTAACAAATTAACAACCAAATTTGGTTTAAAGTTAAAAACAAATAAACAAACCAAAAAAAAGTTTTTTTAAACTCAGTTTTTAAGATTGTCTTAAAAAACTAATCTAACCTACCGTCAAATAGGTGTTTATGTATTATTAAAAATAACTAACAACCTACCGAAATGTATGGGTTTGACCCTTTTTGGAATACCTATATCTCGCTTATTTATAGAAACCGAATAAAGATTATTACAGATTCGGAACCAGCGTGGTCAATATAGTCGGGTGATGTTACAAAATCAATAATGTAAAATAGGTTCCTTTAATGCATTAATACCTAATTACTAATAGGTATATCTTTCCACCACATAAAAAAACGGCGTATACAAAATTTTGGGTCTCTGCTGTTGGCCGTTGAGGAGTTCCCTCATCGGGAGTCAACCCAGGGTTCATCAGCCATGTCATGGTGGAACATGGAAGTTCTATCGTAATTGAATGCGTATACAAAATTTTGGGTCTCTGCTGTTGACCGTTGAGGAGTTCCCTCATCGGGAGTCAACCCAGGGTTCATCAGCCATGTCATTGTGGAACATGGAAGGTCTATCGTAATTGAATGCGTATACAAAATTTTGGGTCTCTGCTGTTGACCGTTGAGGAGTTCCCTCATCGGGAGCCAAACCAGGGTTCATCAGCGATGTCATGGTGGAACATGGAAGGTCTATCGTAATTGAATGCGTATACAAAATTTTGGGTCTCTGCTGTTGACCGTTGAGGAGCTCCCTCATAGGGAGTCAACCCAGGGTTCATCAGCCATGTCATGGTGGAACATGGAAGGTCTATCGTAATTGAATGCGTATACAAAATTTTGGGTCTCTGCTGTTGACCGTTGAGGAGTCATCGGGAGCCAATCCAGGGTACATCAGCGATGTCATGGTAGAACTTGGAAGGGGCTATCATAATTTACTGCGTATACAAAATTTTGGGTCTCTGCTAATGACTGTTGAGGAGTTCACTCATCGGGGTCCAACCCAGGGTGGATGGATTTCAACCATAATCTTTTCATCTCATAACATGATGACCAACTGATACCTGCATGCCAAATTTCAGCTCAATTGGATGAAACGTTTCGGCGCTATCGTCGGATAATACACACAGCCAGACACAGAAGTGCGTCCACAATACTTTCCTGACAGGAAAGTAATAATAAATTATAATCTATTTATTTACTGTACATACCTAATGAAATCTTTGGGGTAATTGAAAAATGATAATGTTTTTAATAATTCTAGAATCGTTCAAACACACGCTGCAGTAAACCATATTTACACTTGTTTATGTTAAAACACTTATTGAATCAAACGTAAGGAGAAAAATAAACAACAGGTGAGATGTGTACGTCCGCCGCGGCTGGGGGCCCTGAGGTTTGTCAACCTTTCTCCGCGTACGTACGAAGCGGCCGGTTGCCATACACGCACGCGTCTCACGCTTGTAGTAGTGTACCTACCAAATCGCGGTTGTATGAAGCTTTGTCTCTGTTCCGTGTCTACTCGTGTGCCACAACTGACAGATGGCAGATTCTCGATATACTTATCTTATTTTACTATGGCGGTGTGCGGTCTGCGGCCGCACTACCGCGAGGTGGGCTTTGTTCATTTGATCCAATGTATTCTTGAATTGCGCACTATCAAATCTGATACAGTGAGGTTACAGCATTAAGGCTGACGAACATTGAGTCAGTTACTGACATCAAACCTAAAACAAGTCAGTGCTGACCCGGTACTGCCATCGTGTAAATTGATTTTAAGTCAGTACAGAGCTGTCGCTCCAGAGCTGACTTCAATATTCCTGCTATATATTTTGAAGTCAAGGAGCAAACACATTATCGGACGCGTCCGTAAGGCGCGGCGTACGAACGTATGCACAGTTGTTCGCTACAGACGTCCGATAATGTGCACGGCTCAATAGAAATTCACTACACAGATCGCGTTCATAAGCCGCGGCTGACGGACGCGTCCGATAATGTGTTTGCCCCTTCAGCCCTTGTCTAAACTCGCCTGACCTTGTCTAAAGTCAGTAGTCAGTCAGTCACTGGCACTGTTTTGTAGCGTTTTAACTAGCGAAAATAATGCATTTTTTCCCACTGACTAATAACAAACGTACCTAACCTATAGAAGTAACTATGGCTGATTGACTACGTAAACAGTGTGAGTCAGTTCTCAGCGCCCACTGACGCCTGTAACTGACTCAATGTAAATCTGCACTTATGGATAGCGCGCACGGTTGACTTTTGTCACCGCGACAAAAAAGTTTTTGTCACTCACATCATGCGCTCATGATGGCTGACAGTGATAAAAGCTTTTAAATGCAAGCGTCGTTTGTATAATCGATTTTAAAGACGGCCGTTATTCGCGAAGTTTCTGCTGTCCTAGCATAAGCTGGTAGGAACACTTATTAGGCGTTTGGAACGAATACTAGAAAAAAACATAGTTGCACGGCGTAGTCAAGAAAAGTGAGGTTATGCGCGTGGCTACATAACAAAAAGGAGTACTTACCGAGTCGAAAATTCCGGGTTCCCGCTAATTTTCTTCGCGGATAGGAGGGTGTTGTGGTTACATTGGCTTCTCCGGCAAATGAAAACGTCGAAAAATCCAATTTCGTTTGCGTCAGATGCAAACACGAAAATCGCGGCTCGACGCATTTTGACAGCCGAGAAGCGATTCTTCTTCTTCTTCTTCTTCATCAGAGCGTCGGCAGCGATCGATCATTGTAGTAGGGATATGGTAGGGATGATGCTGCGAGCGACCAAATATACCGTACGGAGGAAACATCGAAAACTACATTAACAAAATTAAGGAATATAAATTCAGAATCGTATCGTATAACATTAAAAAAAATAGTAAAAGAAATATTATGATTTAAAATTATTTATTTAGAACAGAAAAATATACAACTCTCAGAAAAATTAAAGCGATACACAATTTAACTTAAAATAAATTAGGAAATTTAATGGGCGTAAATATAAATTTCGACCTGATAAATAAAGGGGAAGTGAGTGGGTAGTGAAGTGTACGCTCGCATGTGGCAAGACAGCTGTCTTATAGGTAGGTCGTTAGTCCGGAGTCCACCGCTAATGCGCGGAGCAAGAAAGTCGGCGGACAGCACCTACGCTATAAAGTTGTGTTAAAAAGGCACCTACCGCCAGTGGTATTCTACCTGGGAGCTGGGAGAGGGCTGCTCACAAACGCAGCGAGTGGCGCTCCACGGTGACCACAAAAATTAAAGAGTTTGAGAAAGCCCGGCTTGAAAACCTCGACTCGAACCGCCAACAGCGCAAAACTCGTCTGAAGTCCAATTACACATACACTTACAACGACTGCGGTGAACTCTACTGTAGTCGTTGTAATCGGACCTTCAAAAACAAACTGGGATTCACGAGTCACTTCCGCGCGCATATTCGAAGAAGTCCTGTCAACCAAGAGGTCGCCGTTGTCGGATCACGATGAGGAGGACATCATGTGTGCGTGTAACATGTTTGTAAGTGTGTATCTTGTTATTGCATTCGATCGACAGAACTGAAAATCCAATTCCTTTAATTTTATTCCAACGGAAAATGGTGACCCAGCCGGGAATCGAACCCGGGACCTTACAATGTAAGATCAGGCAGTGGCGGATCCAGAGAGCCATTTTGGGGGGGGAAATTATTAGACTTTGGTGTGTAAAATACTCATTTATTACATAAAAAGAAATAAAGAGATAAAGACATACTAAGACAGAATAAAGACATAAAGAGAGTTTCGCCTAATGTCAAAATTTCAAAATTATATAAATCTAAATAAAAATGTGACCGCACAATTTTATATCAAAATTCTGTGTTGCCCTATTTTTGAAAAGCGTTCCACTACTTCTTCTGGTTTTATATCAATGGCATAGTGGATGTGGAGTAACGCCAAGCCACATAATCTTTTTTCTAGTATGGTAGTTCTAAGCCAAGTTTTGATGCAACGTAAAGATGAGAACGATCGTTCAGCACTAGCATTCGTTACAGGTAGTGTGCAGAAAATCTGAAGTAGTTTGTGTATTATTGGGTATACGTCTTCATCGCAGGATTTAAGTGCATCAAATGATGAAGCTGGTAGTGGTAGACCGTCACCGGATGTTTTTTTTGTAGACCATAGTTGCTGCCAGTGTTGAACTTCTGCTTTCAGTTTTAAAACTTGTATCTCTTTGTTACCTTCGAGCAAGTTTCCAAATCTTGAGATAAGAGATTTGATCAGTTCTTTAGTTTGATTAAAAGTTTGTAGTATAACTTTATCCGGAATCAGTAATGTCAAATTAAAGGAATCTAGTACCTCTTGGGAAAAACGCACTTTTAAATCCTCGGTCACTGTTTCAATTAACGGTATGAACGTAGATACCCTGTAGTAGTCCTGACAATCTTCTAGTGCATAATTTTCCCGTCTCGTTTGTCTCGCGCACGTCCTCGGTCTTTTAACGTCAATGTCTAACTTTTCTGCCATTTGCTTTGCGTTTTCAAATATTTCATTGAAATGTTCATCTACTTCACGCCGTCGCTGCTCTAGTGTTGCAATTAGTGATTTTACTATTTCCGATGCTTTTGCTAGATCAATGGTTTCTTTTTGTAAGATGACGCTGAGTGGTTGGGTAAGTGATAATATATCACCCAGGCAGAAGAGTCCTATAAGGAATTCAAAGTTACTTAAAGCGGAAATTAAAACCGATGCCTTTCCTGCTGTATCCTTGTTCTTCCACTGGCTTAACCTAACAGCGATTTCGAAGCAAGAAGCGACGCGGACACACTGTCTTTTTCTTCTACGTCGATTTTGGGGGGGGAAATTTCCCTAATTTCCCCCCCCCGTGGATCCGCGCCTGGATCAGGCGACCTAACCACTATGCCACCGGGCCGTGTCACGTGTGTATCATGTTCGCCCCCTAAACTACCCCCCCCCCGCATCTGAAAAGTTTTAAATAACCACTCGTTATTATAAAAATATTTAGTCCGGCGGCCATACGCTGGGCTAATAATTAAAGATTTTAGATCAATTGGCATTACGCTTATCAAAAATGTAACAGTATTGTTTTTCTTTAATTGGGTACCTACCTAAGTCCATATTCTACATTTTCAACATTTCGACTTCTGTTTTGGTAATTTCGTGGCATCTGAATATAAGTATTGTATCAGCCTAAATACATTCTTTATGAAATTGCCTAACTAATTAAAAATTTTCATTGGAGCTTCAAATCTAAATCTATATGTGCAGTGATTAAAACCCTGCACTGTCTTCATTTTCGGTTAAACTTTTGTAAATCGATTCCCATCTCGGTTTTTTTTTGAACGGATAAACTTCCTGCATATAAGTTTTTGTGTCAGTACAACATTTTTCTTTCAACACTTATTTTCAAGGATACAAAACATAACGTTTTTGTAAAATCAACAGTGTCTACTTGTTAAAGCTTGTGCCCGTTGATGTTATATGGGGTTTGTACATGTCGTGGAGACCAGGAAATGATCATGGTTTTGCATTTATTCCGTTATAAAAAGTGAACTTCTGTATTTGTAATTATTTTTTATTCTTTTCCTAATGAAATATTTGTGGTTTATGTAAGTTATCCATATAGATACATATATATTTTTGAAATGTAGGTCCCCAAACAGGTCTTTCATTTGACACTAATCACGATACCTACATTTATGTTAATTTTTGACGTTTAAAATTTGGACATTTATACAACTAATTACTTATTATAAATAGGATATGGTTTCCATCTTATTTATAATTTCAAACAACCGCGATAGTCTTCGACTTTATATTTACTTAATATTTAGATAGTAAGGTACCCCGTGACTGATTCCGAATCTTTATTCGGCCTCAAATAATAAGCGAGATGTAGGCATTCAAAGATGCGTTAAACCCACAGCAGGTTAACTTATTTTTTTTTTAAATAAACACCTGGCGGAAGTTTCAGTTACATTTTTTAAGCAATGACAAAAAGTATGTTTTTGTTTTTATTATGTAAATTTGTTTTTATTTTGGCTTTATTCTATCACATTCTAATTTGGCTTTATTCTATCACATTTTTTTATTTGATGGCTCCACCCAAAGAGGGTGATTTCTGCCTAACTATCAAATTTAGTATTACAATGCACTGATCATGTTACAATGACCGAATCTAGTAGTACTACTGACACTATCGTATCGTATCGTATCGTATCGTTACCCTAGAGTAGGAAACGGTGACATTTGCTGTCAATCTGCGAACATAACCTGAAATTGCCTGAAATAACTTGTTTTCATCTTAATAGTAGGTATATCACAACAAAAGCTTCGTAGACATCCATCGCGCAGTTGCCTTTAAATCGAATCCGACATCCAACGAGTGGGAACAGAGGCGGTGATATCCGATTAAAAAACGGATCAGACACCCGACAAGTGGAAATGGGCTGTTAGTCGCCCGAATTTACGTGTGATGGAAACCATGCATTTAATGTAAATATAATGATTTTTCTTTTTTTTAATACAGTTTCTTTCAATAACTAATGTAGTTTTTTCTTTTACAGACATGATCATCTAAAGGTTTCGGATATCCCTCCAAAACGGGGTCATTTGTCATTCACTTAGCAAAATATTAGCTCCACGAAACCTATGCATATCCCAACTGTGGTATCAAATTTGGGGGAATACCGGGAATACACTAACTTCATCATCAAAGTCTATGTATAACCCGAAACATGTGGATGCAATATGCACAGATTTTGCAAAAGTATTCGACCTTGTCAACCCAACCATCCTTCTGGATAAATTAAAGAGATCTTCGGTGATCTCTTTAGATGAATATCGTCATACGTCAACAAACTTCACCAAGTTGTAGCTTTACTGACAGTACCTCATAAAAGCATGTCGAAATTCAATCGGTGATCGAGTTGAACGCCAAGGTCGTGAGTGCTCTCGCAATACGACGTACACAAGGAGTCAACTACTAGACAACACTACTGTCAATGCTTAGGACTGAAAATGTACAAGATCAGACTGAATCACTTTAATATTGCTTTATTGGAGAACCGTGCTGCAGATATGGTACTATTCCACAAAATTATCCACAAAAACGTAGATAACCCGTATTTTACGAAGAACCTATAATTTTACATTCCACAACGCGTGGTTCATTCTTGTACGTTCGACCTGCCTTGCGTCTGTACTAGATATGCCTAAAATTCTATCACATACAGCTTAATGTCTATGTGTGTACATTAATCAATTCCAGAATATTGCCATTCAACATGAAGGAGACTAAATTTAAGGAGAGCATAGGTATACATAAACGTAATTGACAATGCGGCATACATTTATAATTTGATATTTATGTTTTAGACGACTATTTGGGTATTATTTTTTATTTTACGTTTGATATTTTAATTTACATTTATTATGGTTTTATTTTGTAACATTTATTTTATTGAAAGTAATTAATTTATTTGGTTACATGATTTAGGAACCTTGATTTTACTTGTTTTTTTCTTTGGCTTTTAAAATAATAAAAAAAAACTATTATAAAATTGTTTATTTTTTTATAACAAAATTTAATTGTTTGTAACTGTACTATAAATTTTTGCAAAATTACAGAAGTCGTTACACGAGAACATTATGACAGCATAAAGAATGTTCACATTAATTCAGTCAGGGATAGTATAACAGCGGATGGAACATTTATTAAATAAAGGAGTCAATACCACCACGTCCCGCTCCTGATGAAATGAAAATGTATTTTAAACACATGCTAGCAAAAATAAAATTATAATTGTAAGAAATATGTTTTATTCGACAAACAAATGTTATTGAATTGGATGAATCAATAACACGGCAACGATTGCCATACAATCTTCAGTATATGGTGACAGTGTACAATTTAGTTCATTTATAAATATATTTTTAGCCGTAGCATCTTCAAGCTAATAATTGCACCGTGATAAAGTTTTAAGTAAACACTTGTTGTTAAAAAATGATTTAATACTACCGCTTACGCTGGGTTAATGAATGATTTTAAAGCAATTGGCATTGCGCTTATCAATACCTACTTTAACAGCATGGATTCTCTATAATGGAAGTAAACCCCGGTGCGCACTTGCGGCCTGGCCGCGGCGGCCAACGAGATACTACGAAATGTATGGACTCGCCGTCAACCGCGCGGCCAAGTGCGCGCGGTCGACGGTAATTCCATACATTTGGTAGTATCTTGCTGGCCGCTGTAGTCTGGCCGTTGCGGCCAGGCCGCAAGTGCATGCCTGGGGTCTAAGTCCATATTTTAAATTTGAACTTCAGTATTGTTACTTCGTGGCATCTGAATATAAGTATTGTATCAGCCTAAATACATTCCTCATGAAATCGCTTAACAAATTGAACACTTAGAGCTTCAAATCTTAATCTATATGTCCAGTGATGAAAATCCAGCACTGTCTTAATTTTCGGTTGATCTTTTATAGATCAATTTCTATATTGTTTTTTTTTAAATAGTAAACTTCTCACAGGCAAGTCAGCCGGGCGCTAAAAGACATTGTGAGCTATGATGCAATAACAAATCATCAAGTCACATGCACAGGCTAAGATGCTACTTATGCAAGTACAACTACTCAACTGATGAATAAATTGCATGTAAATGGGTATTTGGAGGTGTCAACTATAACGGGCGAACCCAGACCCCAGGAAGTTTTAACGATATTGATCGTTCTGTCTCCCTTAAGATGAGCGTAGGAGACTTTGGGACGAAACCGTTCACAGTTACACCACTCACCCGTAAGAAGCCAACGCCTTACCGCGAGACACTGGGTTTGCAACCAACGAGCGGCCTCGCGCCCTTACTACCACTTTCGGCCACATTTCTCCGGCCTCCCAACTAGTTAAGGGTTCGAGGTCGCTTGCGCGGTCCTCTCCCTTACGTAGCGGTGATTCGGTATCTACCGAATCTATTGCGGACCATGTCGACCGCTCGGGATAGGGTGGCCGAATTGGTCGTTTTTTAAGAGCGGTTGCCGTAAGGTTAACAACCACCCCTGTTCTATAGGGACAAGTGCATTCCGCTTATCAGTCGGAATGCACAGTCGATTGGCTGACGCCGCAAGGTTCGCAAACCGTCCAGGAGCGCCCGAAGAGCGAAACTGACCCGCAGGCAGTCCTAGCCGGCATAATCACCTATAGGTATTTTTCTTTTACATTTATTTTTTTTTTCTTCCGAAATTTTACATTTATCTTTACAATTATTAAGTCGCAGTATGTATTTCTTTATTTTTCAGATTTTTCAGAAAGGTTCCTATACTGCAATAATTCATATTTAGTAGATACTATACAGCATTTAACGAAATAAAACGAAAAAACATGCAAAACTGTCTAAAAAATAAACAAACTCGCATCAGAGCTAGGCGGAACGATATTATGCACCAACACAGCGTTATGTGCACCAAATACGCGTATTCACGCCCATAAGTCACCGCTCATTACAGATCTGTTATTTATTCGCCTACCTAGAATAATTTCGAAAATAGTCTGATATCGCCCATCCAGGGAAACATTTTGATAACCTGGTAACACTACACGCGTTGACAACTGCTATTTATAAAGAAGAAGAAGAACGCGAAAAGTAGCAGGAGGTATTTCACAGTTGTGATATTTTAGAGCGACTGAGCCGATTTGCATTTTAGACTGACTGAGCCGATTTCATGTTTTCGATGGCGGCTCACTCAGTCTAAAGATCAGTCGCTCTAATTTATACGTTCTGCACCTCACACGATATTGTCGTGTTTTTCGGGCCAGTCGCTCTAAAATGCCATTTTAGAGCGACTGAGCTTTAGACTGAGTGAGCCGGACTCGTTAATTTTACTAAGGAATGCCTACCTATTGGAGTAGAATAAATTATATTCTATTGCAAATAAGTTTGCACTCTTTTTTACCTATTTAGTAACAACTTTTCCTCATATGTGACATTAATATATAAAACATACAACCAGTCGCACACGCCAGACCGTACACATACATTAGGTTCCAACAAATTTTGCTGTCTAATCTTGCTACAACTTTACACGTCGAGCTTTCCTTTCCGCGAAAGAATCTACTACCACATCAACTAATAATTATAGATACATGCAAGCGTGATGCCTGAGCGCATACGCTAAAAATCAGCTCAGGATGCATTCCAAAAACTAATGAACAATCGAGAGTACGACGCGCCCTGGATGCTAGGCGCTTTAGTGATAAAAGGTTTTATTTGACAACATTAATTTGCCGACCCCCTTAAATCGCCTCCCTACCCTCCCCCCTCCCCTAGATCCGTGGATGATCAATGCGTACAAGAAACGAAATTATCCCTAGACTAACATATCGCTACCTTAATATACATTAATTCGATTGATTCACCTTTGGTTAAGCCAGTATTTCACTAAGTATGCGCCGCGGCACCCTAGAGCGCCGCAATCGCTCCCTTGAGGAACCACAACAGCAGGAGTATCGATTACTACGGGAGAACACGTCACTCCAGGGAGCTATAACGACATCATGCCGTTCTGTCTCCCATGGAGTGAACGTAATCACTTAATGGACAACACGTTCCAGTCAAGCTACGCCTATTCATTCAACAAAATTACGACTGAAACATCGTTATTCTGTATAAAACCGTAATAACAAAATGGTAATGTAAGGAGCTATGCAATATTTTTCTCAGTGTAGGGCCAACTGAACAACTTGTTCTAAAGTCAAGTTCCTTGTAAAATATTGACTCGATTTGTAATATTGGTTTTAGAAATCTTAGAATATATAGCTTCTATTAGTTAACTATTTTATTTACTATTAGGAGAGTTGAAGGGGAACAATCCAAGGAAAGTGATATTAACAGAGGAGTGCGGCAAGGTTGCATTTTGTCGTCGACTCTTTTTAACATCTACTCTGAAACGATCATGACGGAAGCTCTGGAGGACTGTGATGACGACAGACTCTTGAACTCTGGTCTTAAAAGAAATGGCCGCCTGTCAAAAACTTGAGGTATGTCGATGACATTATTCTCATAGCACGGAAGCTGAGCTACAGGAGATTGTTGACCGAGTAAATGAGTGTAGTGTCAGAGCTGGTCTCAGAATGAATGTCACACTATATATCTTGTAGTTCAAGTCTATGGCCCTTTCTAATAAACCCAATATCCAACCTAGCTTATTTGTGGCGGGCAAAAACTAAAAAAAAAAACGATAAATATAAATACCTTGGCACCTGGCTTACTTAAAACTGGGACAGTGAAGTGGAGATCGAAGGCTGAGAGGTGGAGGCTCGCAACGAAATTGCACGCAGTGCTTTTGGAAAAATGAAAACGGTCTTTTGCAATCGAAGCCTTTACAAGTGGTACATCTGGCCCATACTTTTATATAATTTTGAGGCCTGGACTATTAAGGAAAGATCTCGAAAAACGTATAGAAGCATTTGAGATCTGGGCATACAGACGCATGATGTCGATATGTTGGAATCAGAAAGTCACCAATGAAGAAGTTCTACGGCATATCGGTCAAAAACTCTAGCTTTGGCAGACCACCAACCAAAGCAAAGCTACATACCTTGGTCACGTGCTTTTAAGCACGACAGATACGAAATGCTGCAACTCATTATGATAATTAAAGTTGCAGGGAAGAGAAGACCAGGCCGTTGAAAATCTTGGTTGCGGAACATTCGAGAATGGGCCGAGATTAAGTGAGTTATCGAATTATTTTGCCTGGAGAAGGACAATAAGAAGTAAGCAGAGCTGACTGCCAACCTTCACTAGTCGGATAGACAAACCACCAACCAAAGCAAAGCTACATACCATGGTCATGTGCTTAGGCACGACAGATACGAACTGCTGCAACTCATTATGATAAAAAACGTTGCAGGGAAGAGAAGACCAGGCCGGAAATCTTGGTTGCGGAACAATCGAGAATAAGCCAAGATTAAGTGCGTTGTCGAATTATTTTGCCTGGAGAAGGACAATAAGAAGTAAGCAGAGCTGACTGCCAACCTTCACTAGTCGGATAGACAGACCACCAACCAAAGCAAAGCTACATACCTTGATCACGTGCTTAGGCACGACAGATACGAACTGCTGCAGCTCATTATGATAAGAAACGTCGCAGGGAAGAGAAGACCAGGCCTGAAATCTTGGTTGCGGAACAATCGAGAATAAGCCGAGATTAAGTGCGTTGTCGAATTATTTTGCCTGGGGAAGGACAATAAGAAGTAAGCAGAGCTGACTGCCAACCTTCACTAGTCGAATAGGCAACTAATAATAGGAAGAAGAAGTAAACTATACACCATTACAAATATTTCTTCCTGATTAAATTTTCTTTTTACAACCATGCGAATCTCGATAACCCGATAATTGTATTTAATTCATACGTTTAGACAGGTTTCACAGTATTTATTGGGGTTCCGGTTTTAACGGTAACTATTTAAATACCCGAATATCCAATGTACAATGGTATTTACCATTCGTACTGCATGTCAACGATGACTATCCAGTTTACGTAAATCAGTGTCCCTTGTCGCGCCTACGCCAAAAGCGGCCACTTTTAATGCCCACGTGAGCCGCGATCGAGAATTCCAAATTAAAATTCAATATAATTTAAAAGCATAACAAATCGCTTAACAATAAAATATTGAGACTGGGAGCGCGCGCGGCTATTAGTTAGAGATGCTTCGATTTCAATCATTCCAGTCTGGGTGGGCAGATTTTTACTTCGAGACGAATTTTCTGATAAATCGATATAACAACGGTGGGAGCTAATGGGCCCTTGCTGAGTTGGCCACGAATACCCATTCTGTTCAGGGTTGGTCACACTCAAGGGTCAACACCTATCCGACGGCCTCCACGCATGAGGTGCGAGCCTGGGTAGGACTCTGGCCTTATGGTTAGTTTTCCCTGGGAATCAACCTTCTGGCGCACCTGGACGGTCTTCGCACCGTGCGGCGTAAGCCAATCGACTGTGCACTCTGACTAACAGCCGGGGGAGTCTGGAAGCAGTATTGTTTTCTATAGAGCGGGGGTGGTTGGGGACCTTACGGCGACTGCTCTCGAATCGACCATCGGCTATCCGATCCTGGGTGAACAGACGGGCAAAGGACGCTGTGGTCCGCTATAGATTCGGTATACACCGTTTCACCGCTTCGTAAGGGAGAGGACCGAGCAAGCGACCTCGAACTCGTAACCAATCGAGAGACCGGAGTACTCTGGTCACAATTGGGAGTAAGGGCGTGAGTGTAAGCCCGCCGGGTAACACTCCTGGCTATCCCGCGGTTAAGGCGTTGGCCTCTTACGGGTTTGTGGCGGAGCTAGACGGTGGACTGTTTTGTCCAAGTCTTCTACGCTCACTCCAGGGAGATAGAACTACTAATCGTTAAAACTTTCTGAGGTGACGGGCTCGCCCGCTGTAGTCGACAACCCTAGTTGGTGTTGAACGGTTTCGTGCAGCTTGGGCCACAAGATCCATTTTGTTCTCGGATCGGCTCAACTCGCGATTCAGCTCCTATTCAGAAGCCTCCTCGAGTGGAAGGCTACCCCGGGTAAAACTCCCGTGTCTCAGGCCTCAGAGCTGGTGGACCGGTTTCTCTCGGCGGGATTGCATCCCGGCACCATTGGGCGGTTTGCGCACCGGTCGGCGAATCCAATCGGTTGTGCATTCCGACTAATTGCTGAAGGGGTCTGGAGACTATGGAAATACAGTTTCCTAAGCAGCGGGGGTGGATGTTTCGCCTGATGTCATGCCACTCTTGAAATGACCTTGGGCCACTCGACCCTTGTGGCACTACGGGCAAAGAACGCCTAGGTCCGCGATAAATTCAAACTAAATTACCGCTGTAATACAGCAGGTAGAGGTTGCTTAAGCGACTTCGGACCCGTAACCAGTCGGGAGGACGGAGGTATCCTGAAAGTTAATACCAGACGAGGATATCCTGCCATAACTGGTGTTTAGGGGGTGAGGATACCCGCTGGGTACCTTTCCTGGTGAACTAGACAGTAGATTGTCTTGTCCCGAAGTCTTCTACGCTTATCCCACGGCTGAAAGAACGATCTAAATCGTTATACCAGGCTAGGGTGACGGGTTCGCCCGTTGTAGTCGACACCGCCATCCTGATAAATCGATTAGGAACTAATGGGCCCAGTGCAGTTAGCCCAGTAATGGGCCAATATGACCCATGTCTTAGGGTCGGCCCAACTCACAGGTCAAGTCACCTACATACACTGAGAAAACCTATTGGATTGATTTCTTACATTACCATTTTGTTATTAAGGTTTTATATAGAACAAGCTGTTGCCCGCGGATTCGCTTCGCTTAAAGTTTCAAATCGATTTGGTAATTTAAGTAGGGTAGCGTTTATTTGCCCTTTTAGTCGCTACGTTTAGATATATAGTGCAAGACGTCCCCACTCAGATACACGCTACCTATATCGTAGAGATACACGTCCTTTTCCTCGCCACCCGTATTCTGGTGCCAGTAAAGTAAAATAAACAAAAGAGTCCTAATACTTAACAAAAAATATTGAAGTAATAAAGATGCCATTTTGTGAAACCTAAATAGAATTTAGAAAATATTAGCAAGGAGCGGAGTAGGCGAGCGTGGGATGAGACGTATGATAACTATAATTTAGGAACATGAAATGCTTTTTCAGAGACACTTAAAAAGTATAAACCGTTGATGCGTTTCTGATATATATTAAGTCTATATTTACCTAATATATATTAAAATATATAATATTAATGTTCAAAAAAGTTATAATGGTAGATCCCAAGATTAAACTAAACCATTACAAAGCGATTGAAATGAGAGACTGTATGAACGTGGGGCAGCGTAACGCCGTTAATTCATGCGGGGTAATTTCGATTTGGCCGTTCAAACAAGGGCAGATGGGCAGGGCGTTGCGAGCCGATCTTGGCGAAATGGAGTCAGTGAAGTCACAGTCGACGGGCAGGCGGAACCACAGATAAGGAATCCGATGCACATGAATATCCCAGATGCGCCATTAACCTGTACGGTGCGCATGATCGTAGCGAGTCTTAGCCTTTGGTCTCGCCGATGAGTCTCAATCGGTAATGCGCGTGTGGTAATGATTTCCAAACTTCAGAACACATTTTGTGGTCGTGCCCGGTTCTATCTTTAGCCAGAACGAAACCTTGATGAGGTCGGTGGCCACATAAGTGAGTTTCCTATCGGTTACTCCGAGCTGGTCGATATTGCGGATTGTTTCGTTGCTTTTCGAGAGTTTGTGGCTCACTGGGTGGCACGGTTAGATACATCCTTACTAGTGCATCCTTACTAGTGTTCGGCGATTAAAGTGTCAAACTTATGGTTTTATGCCTCTATTTCATTGGATAGCCTTTGCCATGTGTATGTCTGTGTACACCCTCAAGGGTATCCCCTTTCTAGTGCCTCATTTTGGGTAGCGAACGGTTTCGTGCAGCTTGGGCTTTAAGATCCTCTGTGTTTCACGGTCGAACTGACGATTCAGCTCCTATTCAGTAGCCTCCTCGTGTGGAGGACTAATTACCGAAGGATTGTGGAGATAGTGGATATACTGCCTCCTAAGCAGCGGAGATGTATGTTGCCGGGAAAAGATGCCAATTGTCGGCAATAGATTTAAACTGAATTACCGCTGAATATATTACAGGTGGACGTCGCGCAAGCGACTTCGCACCCGTGACCAGTCGGGAGGTAGAAGGTATCGTGATGGTTAATTCAAAACGGAGATTTCTTGTAGTCAGCGGGCGAGGCTGCCGGCTGGCTACCTTCCCGGTGCCTCTCCGTAAGGCGTTGGCCTCTGACGGACATGTTGGCTTAGCTAGATGGTAGATTTGTATTGTACATATCTAAGTCATCTACGCTCACCTCACGGTAGAGAAAACGATCACTATCGTAAAAACTTTCTGAGGTGACGGGTTCTCCCTTTCTGGTTGACAACCCAAGTCGTCCCATTTCTAGAAAGTCTAATAGGGATCTTTCAAATTATCCCGCCATATCGCTATTTTTTCTCAGCGGCATTTTAATACTTTTATCGTAATTAACTACCAGTATAGGTTTCTTATTTCACACAGTATATTATTATTTAAAGTTTGACTGCGGATTGTGCTGTCGACTAAGTCTTTACGTTTACTCCATGGATGACACAATGTTATATATCCTTGGGGTGACGGGTTCGCCCGTTGTAATTGACACCCCTCAATGTTGTTAAAAAAAATTATTGCCATTGTATATGAATTATTTGTAATGGAATAAAGAAATAAAACTGATTCACCGTATATAGTTTGTAGTATACGATATTTCGGCGATGTTGCAACCGCCTTTGTCCAGTATAGACCTCGTTGCCAAAGAGGGTGAACTTTACTTTACGCCGAAAATCTTTTTTATCTTGTTATAATCTCAAACATCCGCGATAGTCTTCGACTTCATTGTTCCAGTGTAATATCCAAGGAGCGCTTCGTTCTAGCGAATATTCATTCCTGTCATATCTGTGATGAAGATACGCGCCAGCATGTTTATTCTGTGGCGGGGTGGAGCGTATATCTCCAGGGCATTAACGTCAAAAACATTTAAATCTGTTCAGCGTGGCTGAACTGTAATGGATACGAGCCACGTGGAATAATCGTGGGTAAATACTTCAGCGTTCATGCTCAATAAAACAGTGCTTGTTTATTGGGAGGATGAAAGGATTCTGAGGATATGGAGATTTTTTAAGGGGCGGTAGAAAAAGGTATATTTGTGTATCGATGATTACGAAAAGATAAACGTCCTACATAAATTCACATACGAAGGTCCGGTAAGATTACCATTTGTATCTTATTATATGTAGTCCTCAATTTGGGTACATTCCGTTAGTCCCACTGGCGAATTTGAGCTTGGATAATTTCGGTTAACAAGCAATTCTATTATTTGATATTCCCGGCAGAGGGAAAGTATTGTGAATGCACGTATGAGTGTCTGTGACTGTGTGTATTCTTCCAAGGTAGGAACCAAACGCTTCATCCGGTTGACCTGAAATTTGGCATGCAGGCTTCATTTGGTCATGGAAAAAGTTGAAAAGATTGTGGTTAAAAACGGTCCACCGGGGGCGCGCTAGTCCAACTTAAATCTCGAAATCTTGAACTTAAGACTTGACATTCGGTACACAGATGCGTTGTTGAGCCAAAACCACTTTTTGAAATTTTGATTGGAATATCTCATAAACATGCGACACAAATAATTTGAAACTTTGCCATATTTAATAAAATGCTACATCATATTAAAAATATATAATTTTAATACCACGGAAAATACTACAAATATAGTACGAAATTGAAGTCGTAAAAATTGGCTCAATTTTATATACATTTCTGCATTCTACGGAGGCCACGGGCTCGTAACCGCGGCGGGCGCGGATAAAAACCCCGCCGTGAATTGTTAGCCTCAGGATAAACTATTTGTGTACGTAACTTCGCCCTTATTGGTCGTGTCGTTTCAGAGAAACGGTAGGTAGACACATGCACAACTAGGGTTGTCGACTAAAGCGGGCGAGCCCGTCACCTCAGGAAGTTTTAACGATTAGTCCTTCTATCTCCCTGGAGTGAGCGCTTGACTGGACTGAGACTTGAGGACAAAATAGTCCGACATCTAGCTACGCCACAAGCCCGTAAGAGGCCAACGCCTTAACCGCGAGATAGCCAGGAGTGTTACCCGGCGGGCTTACACTCACGCCCTTACTTCCAATTGTGACCAGATTACTCCAGTCTCTCGATTGGTTACGAGTTCGAGGTCGCTTGCGCGGTCCTCTCTCTTACGAAGCGGTGAAACGGTGTTTACCGAATTTATCGCGGACCACAGCGTCCTTTGCCTGGCTGTTCACCCAGGATCGGATAGCCGATGGTCGTTTCAAGAGCAGTCGCCGTAAGGTCCGCAACCACCCCCGCTCTATAGGAAACGGTACTGTTTCCAGACTCCCCCGACTGTTAGTCAGAGTGCACAGTCGATTGCCTTACGCCGCACGGTGCGCAGACCGTCCAGGAGCGCCAGAAGGTTGATTCCCAGGGGAAACTGACCATAAGGCCGGAGTCCTACCCAGGCTCGCACTGCATGCGTGGAGGCCGTCGGATAGGTGCGCGAGCACTTGGGTACGAAACCGGCGGACGCGCGCAGTCCCGATACGTTGTCGTGTCGAATACGTACTGCCCGACGACACTCGCCGCGGTACCGTCAGTTTTGCATTGCGAGTGTGTCCGAAATTCCCCGAACTATTCCGATCGTCCCGATTCGGGGAACAGGTATGCAGACCTGACTGCCAACCTTCACTTGTTTGTGAGGCACCCTAAGAAGTAGAAGAAGGATCTTACAAAATGGAAACTCAAGTTATTAATTTTCTTCTAAAGCAAGACTTTGTTTTTAACATTCTTTGTATAAATGATGTAATTTTTTGGGAAAGCAAAAAGCTTAAATGCATAAAATCACTAGTGGAAATATTTTTTAGCTATTGAGCTTCGTCCTGCATAGCTTGAAGCATTACAAAGAATTGCGTAAATTGTACTCATACCTCATAATTGTACTCAACCGCTCCCATCTCCCACTTCTCCTTCCCGTTGAAAAATATTATGTTGATGGTTAGCGGATTTCAGAAATCTTTTCGGATTTTTTTTCGATTCTTTGATACAAACCTGCCCCAGCCTAGTGCCTGCGTCTTGAAAAGTACTTATATCTACATTAAATCTTACTTCTTACTACTAGTTATTATATCAATTAATAGTGTTCTTCTTTCTCCCGGTTTATCTAATTAACTGCCATTTATCCCAATTGGAATATTGTTTAGTTTACTCGTGAGTAGATTGGTCAATCGGCCTTTTTGAGACAGCCATTATTTTTTTTTGTTATCCTTCAGTGACTTTTTTCTATTCTCGTTGATCCTATCTAGGATAATTTATGAGCATTGACAACTTTCGACGATTAAGACTGTATCTTTGGCTAATCTGATGTCATTTATTATGTGACCGTTTAGATTTATTCTAAAGGTTGATTCAACCTGATTCTAAAAATTGGACAATAAAATGCACCCATATTTTGTTATCTATAGTAGTCTCTTGTTACGTGGACTATTATTGTTTAATATGTTGATATTTATTTATCAAATTAATATCGTTACATTCTATGTATCTAGTCACTAACTCTTATTAAGAAACCCAATACACTAATAAGGGTAATTCCGTGGCGGAGGAAACATCTGGAGGTGTCAATACAAAGGTCGAGTCCGTCGCCCCAGGGAGTTTTAACGGCATCTAATCTCCCATGCAGTGGACGTGAAGACTTAGACAGTCCATTGTCTAGCTCCACCGACGAGCCCGTGAGAGCCTAATGCCTTACCGCGAAGAACAGGGAAATAAACTAAGCGGGCCCACCTCACTCCCTCACTCTCAAATTTAGATGGATTTCGCTGCCTTCTAATCTGTTTTCGGATTCGAAGTCGCTTGCGAGGCCTCTATCTGGTTTGAGCCGGAAATTAGTCCGAATTTATCGCAGACCGGGGCGTTCTTTGCCCGTCTTTCAGCTGACATTAAGAACCCCCTCTATCTGGTTAACCAACCCCGCTTCTTAGAAAACGTTTACGATCATTTCCAACCTCCCCCCCCCCTCCCCCTCGGTTATTAGCCAGAGTGCCCAGTCGATTGGCTAACGCCGCACAATGCTGAAACCGCCTAGCATCGCCCGAGGTCCTGATCCGATCCTATGTCCACTATACAGCCATGACAAGTGAAACAGAGTCCTTCCAGGTTCGTTCCTCTTCGAGGAGGCTCCTGGATAAGAGTTAAACCGTTAGTTAAGCAGATCCAAGTTAACGAGCAAGTCATGATGGCCTAATCTGTACGGAACCGTTAGCTGTCTGTTTATAGTTAGATGGTTAACTGTGTCATCCTTAGCTAAGTCCCTAAATAACGATCTAGAATATCGTTATACCTTCTTTAAGTAGCGGGTTCGCCCGTAGTAGTTGGCAACTCGAAAGTTGATAGGCGATACATACTCATATATATCAACGGCAGAGTATCGAAAAATCTTCTTAAAAAGAAAACTGGCATGTTTAGATGTTTGATTACGTGATATTATTACAACAGTGAGAATAATATATTACTTCAAGAGAGAGAAGAATAGAATAAAACAATAAATACAAGAGTGTGAGGCAAATGCCTTTTCGTCACATCGAAAATGACCAGTTTCGGTTAGCGCCACTTTTTTTGGCGCCAAGGTTGTTAAATAAATTGTCTCAGTATCCAAATAAAAAACCAGATCGTATCTCAAATGGTGGTTTGGCGCATCTCAACAGATTGTTAATGTCGGGCCGTTAGGAGACAGAGAAAATATTATAAAATACATGCCTGTATAAAAATAGATTATTTTCTTTAGTATTCCGATTATTTTAAAAATATTAATAATTATTACTGACTATATATCACTATGTACTCACTTATTATTTTAGCGATTATTAAGGTCGTATATTACTATTACTTAAGGGTCATATTAAGTTGTACATTTTAAAATTAATAAAAATTTACAAGCTACACGTATTTATATATTATATACAGTTAGAGCCTTGATAATCCGAATACAAACGAATTCGATCGCCTCTGTAATCCGAACGCCCTGCCCTTCCGAGAAATTAGGAGACAAAGCATTTTATATGTAGCTGAACTAACTATATATATATTTTTTCTAATGTAAAATTTAAGTTAAGTTATTTTTCAAAACACATCTCTAATTTTGAGAATGTTGTTTTTTTAAATTCCCTATTTAAGATCTCCCATATATATACTCGTAATCCGAACGCTTTGTTAATCCGAACAGGGTACAAATTACAATGGGCAAAGCTTTGTGGGCGCTGAGTCCACCTCTCCAATCACATTTTATTTATTTATATTTATATAAGTAATGCAAATATTAAAAAACTAGGAGTAAACAATTTCAGCGTAGGAATTATGCACAAAAATACTTACAAAATTGAATCAAAAGCAGAAAAAATAATACATCGCATAGTCTAGTGGCAACGTTACCTAAATAGGCCGGGACCTGTTCTAAGGTAAACATTTATTTTTGAAAGTGCTTGCAACAATACCGTGTTTATAAAAATGGCAAATATTCCATGTGTGCACAAAATAACAGAATTGCAAAACCATATTTAAAATGACTAAATACTTAAATTCAATAATTAAATGAAAGTAAAGAAAATAAATAATAACATAACATATTTAAACATAAATAAAAAATAACATATTGACCATCGGAAAAGTCTTTTATCTGACATATTTATGACTACATTTTAGCTCAATAATTATAAGTCTATTCGGAGATTTGAAGTTCGGAATCATCTTAAATATGGCTAATTACACGAAGACCCCCATGCCAATTATTTATTTAAAATACATTAATTGCAGTGAAATAAAATATACATAGTATATTATGATATACGGTCAGTTGGAAAGCTGACATTAGAATATTACACATGTCAGCAAACAGAACGGCAATGAAATCATGAGATTACATAGTTTAAGCAACATATCCCAGTATTTCTCCTCTATATACTGCTGACAAACTCGAGTATTCTTAGAAATATATAGTTTGTACTAACACAGCGTATGTACTTTATCGTTTCTGTGACGGTTTTCGTTTAAACAATTATTAAAAAATACAATACCTGAATGTGTTACGTGCCCTACGGGATATGAGAAAATTAGACATATTTAATATGATATAACTCAGAAACGGCTCATAATTGAGATCAGTCTTTCTAGTAATAACTGTTCTACAAAAGAGATTTTTCCATTAGTATATGATTTACAGCTATCGGGTAAGTGGGCCCAAAATGCCTATTCTCTTTTTTTGGTGTTTGGGTTATCAGCAATCTACTATATCTGTTTTTTTATATTTTATTATTGTATGTGAATGGCATAAGAAGCTTATATATTCAACATTGAGAAATAATAAGGTAGATTATTATTTATTAACATTATAAATAATCATTCTTTACTACTGACTTTCCACAAGTTAGTGTAGGATCCGTGAGTAAATTATATCGTAGTTATATTTTAGAAATAAGTAAATAAAAGATATTCTTTAAATTTTAATAATAATATTAGAAACTATATTGTTAACGTATAATTTTATTATGATTTCAATGAAAAATGTATTTTTTGTTTTCTTTCGATTCATAATATGTGATTATTACCCTTTCTCTGCGTTCTATGTTCAACAATATCGCAATCATAATCACTCAATATACAATCGTATGATTTTGTTTTATATTTTATACTGAACTCATACAATTATTGGGTTTCTATGATGTCGTGTGTTGTCGATATGAACAGAGCCCAACGTTGTGATTCGTTTCCTCGGCGCAGTACATGCGGTTGGATAAACACAATGTTTAATAATACTTAGACCATTTAATAATTAAAAAAGAAGCTATTAGAAGAGATAGCTGACCATTGATAGCGTCAAACGATAGTGATTAATTATGCTAAATGTACGTGCTTATATATCGGTAGATCTGATATTAAGTGTGGTATTTTCCCGTGAAATTATATTTGTATTTGTGAAAGACACAGTTTTCCATACATTGATAATTTGCAACGTGTGAAAGACTCGTTTAAAAATGAAATTAATTTTTCTTTGAAAGCAAATAATCAAATGTTTGTTGATTTTAATGTTACATTGTTCATTATCATAAACCACTACACCATCATTCTGTATAAAGTTTCACTTTTATAAAATATCGCATTTAATTATTGCATACCATTCCTGCAATATTATAATTGAAAGTGGTGCCAATTGCCCCAATTCGGAATTAAACTAAAATGATAGTTGAACGCGAGCAGAACTGTGATATTTATAAGAACGGGAGTTCGGTTAATCCAGAAAATTTTCCGAGAAGTAGAACGAGACAATTGAATTAGTGCAGATTACGGAAATTATTTAAATCAGCGCGGAAAGTAGACTGCCCGTAGAACGTAGACCATAATATTCATTGAAGTACCAGATAGTGGAAATACCGCACTGCAGTAGTTGAAACTGAATATTATTATATTCACTCGTATCAGTATATTTTTATAAAATTACTCCAGATTAGGGGAATTATTTAAATCAGCGCGGTAAGTAAACTGCCCGACTAGACCATAATATCCATTGAAGTAACATATTATATTTTTAGGTCTTACAAGCAGGCAGCATAATTCCTTATATGTTTGACTTTAGCACCGAGTTTTATTTACAATATTTTTTTAAATATACATCATCTATTTTTTAACCTCCCGAGTTCCAGACACCCTTTTTTGGAATATCTTTTTGAAACCTCCAGTACATTAATTAATATTTACTTTTATGAGAAAAATAGTAAAAAAATCAAGCACTCGAAAATCTGGTTTTTCAAATTTTGGTGTTGCCAATTTAAATTATGACCTCAGATGTTTTTTTCTTACGTAATATAGTACAAATGTACACTTCAGCAGGTAAACTGTTCCACTAGTCTACAGCCCGGTTGGACACAGTATACCAGAGAGTAGCTTCTCTTAGAATAATATTCAAAACGAAGCGAGTCGTAGGGGCTCGCATGCGGCCGCCAGGTGTCATATTACTCCGCCGACGCGGTTATTCAAACGTTCGAGAAGTCGCCAACATTTACCCGCGCGTAACGCTAACCAAAGGCGTTCGTCGAGACGTACCCCTCTGCTCACTTCCCTCACACCCTATCTAAATACTATCGAATAAAAATAAATTTAAATAAGTCTAATAAATAATAAAATAAGTAATTGAAACCAATTAAACTTAATTATATTTAAACATATTGAGATAACATGATCATAAAATTAAAATTAATATAAAATGTCGGAAGATCAACTCTGTAGGATAAAATAAATAAATAAGCGAGATAAAGTATAATAATGTAAAGAAGTTTATTTTAAAATAAACGTATTATCTTTTCCACCTCATTTCTCCCAAGTTGGGTTACCTTCATTGTCTGCCAATAAGATATGTCTACATTTGAGCACCGATGGTTGCAGCGAGAATCTGTCAACATCCAGATCGTCTACAACGAATGTGCTTGCTTATTCGAGGTTGGTACAGACACTGTTGACGATAGAGATATACTCTTTCTTATGAAAGAGATACAACACCTTTTGAAGCCCTGTAAGTCTAACCTGTTTGTAAGAGTTTCTTTCCGCCAGAAAAAGCGAAAGATTGTTTAAATCGAGTCGTACAATCTTTGAAAGCCGACCGATCTGAGGGATGGGGGGTTGGGAGAGGGGGGGGGGGGGTTGTCACTGTTAAAACCATATTTAGAGGGACAAGTACACTCAAGACAATCCTATATCGCTTTTCGATTGAAGTTAGACAGTGGATAGGGAAAGGGATATTACCTCTGGTATACATCTGAATCAATGGGGATACAATGCTTTCGCACTTTATCAAACATATAGGGTGATATTTTATTTTCATTTGATCATAATCTATTTCGCTTTTCTTACAGAACGAACTTCACTAGCGTGTGCATGAAGTGCGAGCCTGGGTAGGACTCTGACCTTATGATCAGTTTCCCCTGGGAATCAACCTTCTGGCGCTCCTGGACGGTCTGCGCACCGTGCGGTTTAAGCCAATCGACTGCGCACTCTGACTAACAGTCGGGGGAGTCTGGAAGCAGTACTGTTTCCTATATAGCGCGGGTGGTTGCGGACCTTACGGCGACTGCTCTTGAAACAACCATCGGCTATCCGATCCTGGGTGAACAGCCGGGCAAAGGACGCTGTGGTCCGCGATAGATTTGGTATACACCGTTTCACCGCTTCGTAAGGGAGAGGACCGCGCAAGCGACCTCGAACTCGTAACCAATCGAGAGACTGGAGTAATCTGGTCACAATTGGAAGTAAGCGCGTGAGTGTAGGCCCGCCGGGTAACATTCCTGGTTATCTCGCGGTTAAGGCGTTGGCCTCTTACGGGTTTGTGGCGGAGCTAGACGGTGGTGTTTTGTCCAAGTCTTCTGCGCTCACTCCAGGGAGATAGAACGACTAATCGTTAAAACTTCCTGAGGTGACGGGCTCGCCCGCTGTAGTCGACAACCCTAGTTGTCCCCTGTTCCCTCCATTACAGCAATAACCGTAAAATACAAGCGGCGAAATTGAATTAAAAGACAATGACGTGTATTGGATGTTGTTTCGCCGGCACTTGTATTTGTAATGAGTCTGTACGAGCGGTGCGGCTGTGGGCTTCGAGCTGCGAATAATGTAAAAAGGGGGGAAGTGCCGAATTATCCGCTGTGGGAGTTTTATCGTGGCGCAATCTGCTGGAAAAAATGAAGGTCGTCGCCCGCAAACGCAACGCCCCGTGACGACAACAACAGTTAAACACTAGTAAGGATCTGGTCGTTTTGTATTGTGAGAATAACGATAACGCAATACAAGGAGAGCTTACAGCGGGTGCTTTTGTGACATCTTCGAAATAGTAATAGATTGCAATAACCCGTACGGTATGACATCCTTCGTTCGTTAACGTATTCGGGCCCTGTTAGGTTTGTTTGTTTATACTCTTTATTGTGAAATTTCACAATGGGCGGGTTTATTGTCATACGACAATCTCTTCCTACCAAACCTACTATTAGATGTTTTTATGTATGTTTGCGTGTAACATATGTGTAAGTGTGTGTCTTGTTATTGCATTCGATCGACAGAATTGAAACGCAATTCCGTTAATTTTATCCTAACAGAAAATGGTAACCCAGCTGGGAATCCAACCCGGGACCCTACAAATTAAGACATGTCTCTCCAAAAATATGCGGGCTGGATGGCCTTGTCGTTCGCATTTTGTACTTCCTGGTGTGATGGGGTTTTGTCAGCTGCGGGAAAGATCGGCGGTGGTCTTTATTCTGCAGCATTCCAGTCACATATTGGATTCTCTGTGTAGCCCAAGCAAACTTGTTAAATATTGGCTCGGCATCTTGTGACACTCACCCTCAGACTGCTCAGACTACGCCAGGGGATGTAGGGAAGATTGGACCCCGGTCCTGTCTTTTCCTCTTCGTCCTCGCCAAGTCAAGCCCTCCATTGAGTGTTGCGGTTGGACGATTGACTGCCTAGGAGCGGTTGTGTGCGGATCTTTAATGACTTTCCAGATTTGAGGCGATTGTGGTGTTGTTCTTGTCCTTGTTGTGGGTGTCTTGGGTTATCTATTACCTTTTTCGGTGATAGGTGTGCGATGACATCTATCGGTGTGCGAGGAGGGAGAATGGCGATAGATTAGAATAACTTGTATAGTGTAATTTAGTAACTGTATAACTTTTATTATTTAAAAAGTGTTAGTATTACGTTGTTAGAAAACCGCTTGCTGCGAACCCCTGAAGTCATTGATCACTAGTCAATCAGTTCAGTTGCGTTCAATACGAAACTATCTGCCTACCTGCATTATGGACAGTGGCGTCGCTAGGGGGGGGCGGGGGGCGCGGTCCGCCCCGGGCCTCGCAAGGACAGGGGCCTCCAAATGGTATTTTTTTTAGGAGGCCCACATGAAAAATATAAATGTAATGCTTATTTTCCATTTTAATAGTTTCCATATTAATAGAATGGATTTTTTAACCGCCGATGAAAATAGAATATTAACCAATCTCGACCCCCTCCCCACCCATCTACTTGTTATAGCTAGGATTGTTACTGCGTCGCCGGCCGCTGTCGCCACGCCGCGCCGGCAGTCTGTTCAGTTCTCGTTCGGCTTCCGAACACGTCGGACGTCGTGCGTGTTTTCCGTTCGTTTACTGTGCTGCCTACTGCACGTCGTCAAACTGCCTTTTAGCCGCGTTTGCCCCCCGTAGCCTCGTGGTCCGGACGAACTGTTTTACTTAGTGATAACGTTTATAGTACTCTTTAGTCCATACAATTCCTCATAGTTTGCTGCTCGATACATCAATCAATCTGGTATATTTTATGCGCAGCCATGAAACGAAAACATCCGAGTGGAGCTCAAAAGCGGAACATTCATAAAGCAAGAATAGAAGAAACTAAATTGATGGCCGGGACTCTTTTAAAGTTCGTTCAACACAAATCAGAAAAGCAAAAAGAAGACGAAGAGAGAGTTTCTAATACTGTTTCTCAAATAACCTCTTCTGCTTTAGAAGCAGGACCATCAATATCTGCAGCAGAGCGTCAGCTTGTTATTGTTAATAATACAAGAGCTTCAGAGACAGGGTTAGTGGAAGAAAAAGATGAAAACATTAACAATTTTTCACGTGAAAAATCGTCCTCTTTTAATGCTTCTGAATCTGACTCAGACAATAATTATGGTTCATCAAAACAAATCAACACAGTGCTTCTTTTTTCTGACGTAGGTTATTGGCCAGTTCCAATGCCAAATAATCTTAGATCAGAAATAATAAAGCAAGGCAGTAAAGCTTTTCAAAACAAGGATGGCCAATTTAAATTAGTTTATAGAGGAGGTGAAAAAACTAAAGGCGAGACTCGTACGTTAACCAAGAACTGGTTTTTTAAGCAAGCTCCAGGAGAAAAAGTTTTACGGACATGGATGGTTTATTCTCCATATAAAGAAAGCTTGTATTGTTTTTGTTGCAAACTATTTACAACAGATGAAAACAAACCAGGAACATCGAGTAGTTTTGTGACAGGTTTTCAGAAATGGTGGAAGTTGGATCCAAAGGTGTATCAGCACGAAGGATCTGATTCACACAAAACTAATTTCGAAAAATGGAAGATATTAGGTCCACAACTAACACAAAATAAAACAATCGACGCTGCTAATCGAGAACTAAGAAAAACAGAGAAAAAAAAGTGGAATGACGTTTTGCATCGTTTACTGGATGTTACACTTTTCTTAGCTAAACAAAACTTGTCATTTCGTGGACATAGAGAGAATATAAACTCTGAAAACAGGGGAAACTTCCTTGAGCTTGTTGAACTTCTTTCTCACTATGACCCCGTTTTAAAAGAGCATCTTCTGCATATCAAGGATACTTCAAAGTCAGTAAACGCTGTAACTTATTTATCTCCGTCAACTCAAAATGAATTCATTAATCTGTTGGGCAATAGTGTAAAGGACAAAATTTTAAGTGATATAAAAAAGGCTAAGTACTTCGGAATTATGTTTGATAGTACACCTGATGTAGCTCACATAGACCAAATGAGTGAAGTCATAAGGTATGTTCACGTTGAAAATGGTAAAGTCGAAGTAAGAGAATCATTTTTAGGATTCTTTACTCTTACTGGCAAAAAGGCATGTAATATCACTGAAGATATTGTTAACGCTTTAAAGCA
Source organism: Micropterix aruncella (assembly GCA_944548615.1). Taxonomy (NCBI): domain Eukaryota; kingdom Metazoa; phylum Arthropoda; class Insecta; order Lepidoptera; family Micropterigidae; genus Micropterix; species Micropterix aruncella. The sequence goes on from OX155965.1 coordinate 28,324,832, forward strand.
TGATGGATTAGACCTACAACTTTGCAGAAGTCAGGGTTATGATAATGAACCTACATACTATGGCAGGAATCTATTCAGGTGTACAAGCGAGGATTCATGAGTTAAACAGTAAAATCTTATTTGTACCTTGTGCAAATCATTCCCTTAACTTGTGTGGTGTTCACGCTTTTGCAATGAATCCTAGCAGTGTGACTTTTTTTGGAACTCTCGAAAGCGTCTACAATTTTTTTTCATCATCACCCCACAGGTGGGATGTTCTAAAGCAAGTTATGGGAGTCGCTGTCAAAAAGTTGTCCGACACAAGATGGAGCGCGCAACACGATGCTGTGAAACCAATAGTGAAAAATTTTGATAAGTTAGTGCAAGCTACAGAAAGATTGTGTGATCTTGCAGAAAACGTTGACACAAGAGGATCAGCTGAAGTTTTGCTGACAAACATTTGTGACTTCAAATTTCTAGGTTATCTTCACCTGTGGTTTCACGTTTTAGAAGAAATAAACCATGCACAAAAGTATTTACAAACTAAAGGTTTAAGTCTGGAAAATACTGTTATCCAGCTAAAGAGTTTGAAAAACTTTTTGTTAGAAAGACGAAATGATTTAGTAGACGAGGCTATTAAATTTTCTGCAACCAAATGTGAAGAAATGGGAATTTCACTGGAGAAAAGAGGACGAATACGACGTAAGAAAGTCATGCCTGGAGAACAATCAAGAGATGCTGGATTGTCATTAGAAGAAGAGACAAAACGATGTATGCTTGAATGCATCGATAAATTACATCAAGAGCTGGAAGTAAGGATGAAATCAATGGAAAGGGTTTTTGAAATATTCGGCATTATTCAGCCATATCACCTACTAAATGATAATGATGAACAACTGTCTATTCTTATTTCAAACTTCTGTAAAGCTTATGAAGAGTTTGATAAGGACGAAACAATGACTGAAATAAAAAGACTGCGAAATTTTATTAAAGCAGCTGGGGTTCCAAAAGAAGAATTGGAGAAGTGGATATCACTAAAAGTCTTACAGTTCATTGTGGAAATGGACCTCACAGAATCTGTTCCCAATGTGTATGTAGCATTGAAACTTTTTTTGACAGTGTGTGTTTCTGTGGCTTCTAACGAAAGAAGCTTTTCAAAGCTCAAGCTGATAAAAACTTATTTAAGATCAACAATGAGCCAAGCAAGGCTTAACGGTTTGGCTATTCTGTCAGTGGAAAGGGAAGCAGCAAACAAGGCGGATTTTGATGAAATTATTAAGGAGTTCGCTGAAGCTAAAGTGCGCAAGCAGAAAGTGTTTTGATTTTGTTGTTTAACACTAAAATTTTAGTAATTGCCTTATGTTTTTCACCTTGATCTTAATAAATAAGACTTGAGTTTTCATGGCTTATGATGGTTTTTATTTTCCGCCCTAATTTTATTCTTGACACAGTTTCTTATGATTTATCGCTTCCTAGGGGGCCTCTCAGATTATTTCCGCCCCGGGCCTACAGAGGTCTAGCGACGCCACTGATTATGGATAGCAATATTTACAGTGAAACGAGCGGAACTCATATGAATACGATGCGACAATCACCTCTATACGGCAAAAGAGGGGATTCGCGCTTGTAGATTTTATTCTGCGGTTTAGACAATTGTTTAAAATAAAAAATAATAAAATAAAAATAAAATATTATTAACATTAATGATTATAAATTAAAATTAAAATAATTACATAAAAGAAAATATACATATTTTAGATATTTCCTTGACACAACCGTGGCACTCTAGTGTGACTCCCGAAATGAGCTCGCCTTAACACAGGGGTGCCTAGCAAGGCGGGCACGGCTGCTCTTTGCTTAGCATAATAGAAAGATTATCATTTGCGTTTAATGTATGCGCTATGTAACCTGGGCTCAGACAGATGTATCATGTATATATAACTTTAAAAGCATACGACGGCATTGTCTAAATAATAATTGTCATTTCATTTTCTATTGTGCTCATGAATTTGAATGTATATGTATATGTAATTAAATAAATAAAATGTGACATACTTACCCCAGATAGACATAAGAGACGGTTTTGAAATCTAGTTGAAAAACAAAATGCTAAAATTGTTTAAAATTGAAATAAGAGAATTACGTCATGCGAAGGCTGAAAAAGAATGTGTCTTCTAAATGGGCTAAAAATATTGGAAACAACACCAACATCACTGTCAAATCTGCAAACAAGAGCAACAAATTAAGATAAAGAGGGATGTGCAAAGTCAAAAAGACCCTTTCAAAGACAAAAAATGGAGGAAATTGAAAATAAATAAAAAAGATCAATAGTGGAGCAGGAAAAATATGAATCTTCAATAACATGTAGGAGGAAAATGCAAAATCTTAAACGAGTGCTTAATGTATGTCATGTAGCACCTAACAGAAACTGCAACTAATGTTGACATTCACTTTCAATATAGCCGCGGCAGCTCTTTTTTCTGCATACCATGAAAAAGACAGGCAAAAGTACAGAAAATATACTTATACCTTAGCATTAAAGTCTATAATCTACTCTCTACCACTATCAACATGAGATGTTCCAACCAAAAGTGGTTTCAGCCCAACAACGCATCTGTGTACTAAATTTCAAGTCTCTATACATAGGCCCTATATTTCGAAATTGAAATATGACTAGTGCGCCTCCTGGTGGACCAATTTTAACAACAAATTCAAAACTCTTGCCATGACCAAATGATGCTTTCAGGTCAAATTTCAGCTTAATCAGATGAAGCTTTTGGACGCTATCGTCGAGGTATACATATACACAAACACACAGACTCACAGACATACACACAGACAAACACACATCCAATCTGGAAATCTGGCAATAGTCTTATCCAAGGAAGGGTCCTTGGTGCTATCCAAGGAAAAATTCTACTTTCCTCGCATGATCCGGGAAGCCATTGAAATAAGAAGAACCCCGAACTTGAAAAGAGACGACGGTTACAAACTCTCTTCTACGTGGAATCCTCTTCTTAAAATGTTCCCGCCGCCGAACGCCAAACGCAAGGACGTACGACAGGATACAGTGAGTGTTGTGTGCAAGACGGATTTTCGAAATTCGAGCGCTCCGAGCCCGCCCCCCCACCACCGTTATAAACTACGCAGTGGCGGCAGCGGTATGCGGCCTACCCGCAAAACAACGAATTGGCAGCTCTTTCAGTCTACCCTGGACAACGGCGGCTGCAACGTCACCGAAACGTCGGGTGCTACAAATTTCACGCGGTAAATTCGTTTATATCCTATTTATTAAAAAAGTGTTAACTTCGAAATGAGCGATAATAAGCTGGAAGCTCGTATACAACTTTATTTTAGCGCTGTAAAAGTTGTCTCCAAAGTCTCATCAAATCCTGTGTCTGCGTCGTAAGTTATTCGAGGATAAAGGTCACAAATTTCAGTTTTTGGCGATCATCTAGATTTCTATAGCTCCAATGATGTTAATATATTTAACAAAATGTAGATAATAAAATTTCAAACAAATTTTGTTCCAAACATTTTTTTATACGCCCAACCGTTTTTAAGATAGAGGGCGGAGAGTGCGCAGCGCTCATCCATACATGGTGTTACTCACCGATATTCACAGTAACCTTACATTACAGTATGTATGGGTAAGCTCTGCGCGCTCTCCCCTCTCTATCTCCAAAACGGTTGAGCGCATGAAAAAGAAATAACTAAATTTATTGAGAATTTTATGCTCTTCAATTTTTATAATATATGATAATACTATAAAAACCTATTTTTCGAAAAAAAGACTTTTGTTACTTTTGACCCTGAATAACTTACGACGCAGACACAAGATTTTATAAGACTTTTGAGACAAATTTTAGAACGCCAAAATAAACTTTTTCCAGCGTAATATCTCTCATTACGAGATAAAACCCCCGATGTGACTTGACTACAGTAGGGAATCAGATATTCGCAGAATTAGCGACTCGAAGACTTCCCCTTCTTTCCGAGGGGGCTTCTGCTATTTGTAAATCTTGTGTAAATAGTGTATGTTTGCCCAATTTGTGATACTCGTGCGCTACCGATTAAGTAAACACAGATACGTAATTCCATTCTGGAAGTGGACACTAATGCTTTTCTGTCCGCGGCCAACAAAACTCGAGCAAATATTATTTCTATAACGACATGGGGGGTTTCCCGCAATATGCTCGCGTCTCTAAACCTAAATATTTTTATTGTAGTGATAAGGGTATCTAACCCTTAACTGGAGAGTTTGGGTGTGGGTTGTCGTACGCCCAGGTAAAAGTTTTAACCGGTAACCGAATGCCCAGCAGAAACCAGTTTCGCGTGAAGCAAGATAATTTAATAACAGATCTAACCAAAAATGTTAAATCATAGGGATGCAGAAATTGTTCACAGGGTCTTGAAAAAATAGACTGAGGAAAACAAAATTTACCAATGTTTAAACAAAGTACGAAATCGTCTCGACGAGGTAGGTAAGTTTGCCAGTCGCCCCAGAAAAAAATGAACCCTAATCTGAGGATGCGGAAACAATGCATGGAGTGGTCTAAAAAATATGTTAATTGGATAGAGGAAATGTGAGACAGAGTGTTTTTTTCAGATGAGTCAAGATTTAAATTGTACAGGTCTGATAGATTGTTTTAATGCTTAAACTTGTGAGCTTATTTTATTAAATAGTATAGATTAAGAAATCGCTTTGTATATGTACTCAATCATATATCTATACTAATAATAATAAAGCTGAAGATTTTTTTTTGTTTCAACGCGCTAATCTCGGAAACTACCAGTCGGTAGTAAAGTAATTATAGTAATATTTTGTACTGAAATTTATTTTATATTTTTTTTACTACTTTATTTAATGATTATTCTGGTTTTGAATGCTTACATTGGTTATTTTATTTTCTATATTTCTTAACAACTTCAAGAAACTAAACTTTAAAATTTGAAATAATATCATATAAAATTGGCGTTTTCCTTGGAACATGCACTGCCTAGTTAGGAGTGACGCAAAATCTGTCGGTAAAAATAATCCCTTAATATTTTTTTGTAAATAAATAGATAAATAAAAATAAATTATAAAATTCCACTTTGGATTTGATAGTCCAATTCTTGAGAAAGGTTATAGGTTAAGGTTATAGGACGTAGGCTGTCATCACGTTACGAAACTTAGGAAACGAACTAAAAGAACGATTTAATAAGCGAAAACGAAGTAATGAGGGCGGGCGATGCGACGCAGTGGGTCGGCGGCCGAGGGCGGCCGCCCGACGAGAACCAAGCTTTACCGAGAAGAGCCAAACTGTGTATACCTTATCTATATCAGTTTGCGCCGAAGATCATTATATACTTGTACTAATACCGCACGAATAAAAATATTGTCTGCGCCAAAATACTTTAAATATTTAAAAAAACTGATTTCTTTGAAAATTAAACGGTAGGTGAAGCCGTGGGTCACAGATAGCTTTATATAAAATATATTTTAACGAGCTTATGGAGAATTAATCACGTCTCTGTAAATGCGATTAAAATCAACAACACAATCCAAATTAGCTGCTGCACTGGAAAATAATTGAATATACATAATCCGATTGCCTCGTTATTCCAGCTATATCTGTTGCAGTACGTGGTAGGACGGTATAATGGAAAGGATGTTTTTATCATACAAAACGGTAGCGTCGCATTTGACCGAAGCCGACGACGAAATTTAGAACCGAAGAGAGGAAGCATGAGCAGGTACCTAAAGCAAATAACATTTGTCGGCATAGAGATCATTGTCCTTTGCTACGCTACGTTATTTACTACAGTATATACGTCGACAAGCATACAATCGACTACAATCATGCCTACGCCTACAAGTACGCTTAGAGTAGAATAATCTCTCCGAAAAATGACTTACCCTATAATCGGTGTACGTTTTACATCTTGAATCAAATACTCGACTATCAAGTAAGACATCGTCCACACAGAGGCTCCGTATTTACAGGACCGTTTTAACCCCTCACCACAGTAACGTCCCTAATCGGGTACGATGTATTGATATCAAGTCAAAGTCTGCCTTAGAACAGGCCTAGGCCTAGTTAGGTGACTGTGTCAATCATAAAAATAATGTCGCATCAATTTCTTGCTAACATCTTAATCAAATATGACATTAACTTTTTACTCGATGTGTTACTACTAAATAAATAAATAAATAAATAAAAATGCTCAGTAACGTCCCAAAACGGGTACGAGCGCGGAGCGACAAACCGCGCTCTCAACGAACTGAATTTACACCAAAATCACAGTGCAATCACCCCCTGTTAGATATGTGTGAGAAAGACGGATAAAATATGTATTGTACGATTATTCAGTCGTACTTCTCATAGTCTAGAATCTCTAATATAATTGTTTCTATTCTGGGGGCACTTAATCGAGTGCTGCCATTGCTCGGATCTGTGCTGCTCTTCTGATATTATATAGCTTCTCTTCGGATATATGTATGAAAATAAATAAAACGAACTAAAATATGTATGTGGTAAAGCATGTAATATTATACAACACTGTTTTTACAATTTCTTGATAGGGTTTCGTATTTTGAGATAAAATGTCGACTTTCTAATAATTATTAAAAAAAATCTAATTGTTTTACAAAATGAGGTTTAATGTTTTATATTTCAAATTTTCTTATCCATTAAGTAGTTTCTTTCTTATAATCGTTTTTCTAAAGTGCTAAATGTTTTACCTTCAACTATCAAAAATTACAGGTGACTGCCAAGATTTACACCCGTCGCTTGAGGGGTTAATGGATTCGTCGATACTGCAGGTAATGTCCACACAGCATATTCTATCGGTTTCGTTCTCTGCCGGTCATAATACCACCGACATTTTACAAGCAAAAATAACGAACCAACCGTTATACAGGACAGAGTATACGTTGAACGTTTGCAAAATGTATGCATACGATTCATCTTCGGTCTACGTAAGTATGATCACGTGTCCGACTATAGGGCACAGTTAAATTGGTTGCCAGTACGCCAAAGAAGAAATGTTCATATACTTGCTCTCCTATATCGTGTACTCTCCCAATTAACACCATCCTATATCCACGAGCTTTTTGAACCACTTAGTTCCCACGGTCTCGTACTTCGGTCATCCTCTGACAGTTTATTAAAAATCTTGAGTCATAATAGTGATTTCTATTTCTATTCTTTCTGTATCCATGGTGCAAGACTGGAACGATCTCCCAACAAATATACGAAACTCGCCTTCTTTACCATCGTTTAAGACTCACCTTAAGGATTACTACCTTTCTAAGAAGTAACCAGTTCTCCCCTTTCTCTCCTCTTCCTCTCGCAATTTCCTCTCCTCGGGCATTATTAGTTTTAAATTGAAATTAAATTCACTTGTCTGTATGTTATGTAACAATCTTTATTTTCACAATGCGCGCATGTACCATTGTGTTTAGGTTAGTTAGTTAGATTGTTTCCTATAGAGCGGGGGTGGTTGCGTACCTTACGGCGACTGCTCTTGAATTGACCATTGGCCATCCGATCCCGGTTCAGAGCCGGGCAAAGGACGCCTTGGTCCGCGATAGATTCGGTGTACTCCATTTCACCGCTTCGTAAGGGAGAGGACCGCGCAAGCGACCTCGAACTCGGAACCAATCGAGAGACCGGAGAAATCTGGTCACAATTGGAAGTGAGGGCGCGAGTATCTCGAGCCCGCCGGGTTTATTCCTGGCTAACTCGCGGTAAGGCGTTGGACTCTCACGGGTTGTGGCGTAGCTAGACGTTGGATTGTTATTGTCCAAAGTCTTCTACGCTCACTGCAGGTCGATAGAACGACTAATCGTTAAAACGTCCTGTGGTGACGGGCTCGCCCGTTGTAGTCGACACCTCAAGATGAGTTTAGGTTAGTTGTAAGACATTGCCATGTGCAAATAAAGAGTTTATAATTATTATTATTAGTATACACCAAAAAGAACGGCTCGGGTCACGTGAGAAGGCACCCATACTTCTCCATACATCTTTAGGTACGGATCCGTTTATTATACGGTTCCTGCATCCAGTTTTTGATGACAAAACGGAATGGCATATTTTGTCTGAACGGTATTATTTACTACACCGATGCCTTATTGGACCGAGATCACGTTCTGAAATTTTGGTAGGAATATATGTTATAGAAGCGACACAAATAGTATTATTTAATAAAATATTTAATAATATTTACACTAATAATTTTTAATAAAATACTACATATTTTTTTGGCAATGTACCATTTTAAACCACGGAAAATACTACTAATATACCATACTACAAATTTGCGCGAGGGGGCGGTTGCATTGGCGAGGGGGGGGGGGGGGGGTGTTGGGGTGACACAGCCGATTTTTATCCTGAATTGTATGTGATACGCGCGACATGAAACTATTTTCATACTATGTTTTGATAGTCCATGCGGAAATCAATTCATGATTATTTGACTGTTTGATAAAAAAGTTAATATATAATTGATGGTATTCCCGTTGTTTTAGGTGCAAAAATCAAGCGTGCATCAACCAGGCAAAACAGAAATGACTGTTAGTAATCTAAATAAAGTGTTTATTTTAACTAAAATACTCATAATTTACATTTATATACGTTTTTTACAAGACGGTAATGAAACGAGTAATAAAAAATACGTGTGGCACTCGGGGACTGCCGCGGTAAGCTATTGCATAGCATTTTTAACAACTTATGCAATTATAATTATTTATTTATTTTATTTATTTTATTTTTTCTGATATCAGATAACTGCGCTCTATCGGAAAACGTTGAAATTATTCCGAATCATTTGCGGCTGCGGTAGCAAATGATTCGGAATAATTTAAACGTCTTCCGATAGAGCGCCGCGCACGAATTTTTTATTCGATAAAGCAAAAAAAACGGATTATTCGAAAAAAAAACGCAGATAAAAAGATAGATAATTAAATTATCTTTAAAATGGTGCAGGTTTCATAATAATACGCCAGATAGTATTTGCGTAGTAGTCGTTTTTGTGTTCAGTTAGACCTAATTTCACAAATTAATTACAGTATGTAATATAAACAAAATCTAAAATATTCAAAGCTAAGAATATTAGAAAAATGTTCTTGTTTGACATATATTTTTTTCGAATCGTAAGCAGTACTCGTTTAGACGTAATTATCAGTTTAAAATCATTAATTTACGTTAAGAAATTTCTTCATTCGGTCGCCGCGCTGGCCTACTAGGCCCGCGATAAAAGCTATGCAATAGCTTAAAAATATGAACACAACGTGACGCTAAATTCATTACTAGTATGTTTTTAAAAATATACAATAGCTTTAAAGTTAAGTACTGTTGAACGACTGTACTGGTAAACAATTGCACTGATAAAATATACTGGTAACGATTTCATATCCTACTAATATTATAAACGCGAAAGTTTGTATGTATGTATGGATGTTTGTTACTCTTTCATGCAAAAACTACTAAATGGATTTTGATAAAACTTTACAATAATATAACTTACATATCAGAATAACACATAGGCTATAATTTATAAAGATATATGGTTTTCTATCATCATTATCACAATTTTCCATCACCACGCGGGTGAAACCGCTGGGCGCAGCTAGTAAATTATAAGGTTTTTGAAGTGACCACAAACATGTAAAAAACGATTAATATAATTAAAAGATTGTAGAAAGTCGGTAGGTAAAAGTATGAAAAAAATCTCAATAAAACTATTGACTATAAATTGTATAAGATTTTTAAACATCTTACTACTATTTGGCAAGCAGGTTTTTTTTACAAAACCGATAGATTTTTTTAACAAAGTCAGTTTTTACAAAACCGATATAAATACTTATGAAAACATAAAAAGAAAAACCGTGACTTAAAAACATCTATGAAGTCAACACCATGGCAAATACAACAGATGTAAGCATCAAGTAGACACGACAAATGGTCCTTATGCTTGATTTAGTTTTCGTTTCGTTTGTTTATTGCACTGTCCGTTTGGGCATTTAAATACGACCGGTGGTCGCTTAATTTAATTTACGTAATTAGCCCGACCAAGGCCAGATCTCACAAATAAACCTAACAGCGACAACGCTATCAAATCTAATTAAGATACTCGAAATTTCACGTCTAGAATTTCGCCTACTCTGCAGCAACTGAAAACAATGAAATAGTGGAGCCATTAACAAAACACCAGCCTACATATCTTGACGCTGGGGATTTTCCTAACGCTCCCCATCGGTATCGTGACTTTCGGGTAGGAAAAAAACCTAAGAATATTTGGCAATCTTACTTGGGTTTACCAATATACCACCGTACCGCAGTGTGGTCTGTGGGGAGAATTAGTGACCAAGTTCGATGTGCGTGGTGCGTACCGATGCCGCGATGGCGGTTCCAACCGGAGGCGAGCGCGGAAAAGGAAAACAGAGTTGTTGCTCTAAGGATGGTTTAATTGCTACTTTTGATCGGGTGAGTTGTCTGAAACCGCAAGCGATTACAGGATGTTCGTAAAAGCGATGTGACATTTATATCTGACTCCATTATTTCGCGCGGGTTGCAATACCGCAGCGGAAAATTTGAATTGCTTTTCGGAGGGGTAAATGAATTATAACACTTGACGTAGTCTCTCGTGAATATATTACAATAATAATAATAAATGCCCTAAACATAAGCATTTATGTACAAGTTACAGGATAAAAGAAACAAATGATAAAAGGAGTTACAGAAAATATTACAGCATAAAAGGAACTTTTCAGATAGGAAATGGTAAACCTAGATGTTAGATTATGATACAGGGGTTGTAGATACTGCATTTCCTTTCAACACAGCAACCAGTCCTAATGTTTTGTCATACAGCTATCTGAGTTCTTATTAATTTAACTCATCTAACTAGAGACCTTACAAATTGTCACCATACTGGGTGTGATGCTGCTTACCTTTCCAGTTGCCAGTCACCTTTTTAACACGCTTTTATTAGGTCGACCTGTATGTAACTATGTAATAGAATATAAGGTAACTAATTTAACCAACTTCCAAAGATAGTAGCGTCATGAAAATTGGCAGCTGTATGTAGTTCTGATGACAATACAATAATATGGTACTGTCGAACTGATCTGATGATGGAGTCGGAAGATATGAACTGGAACTTCATGATGGAACATCGTATCATAGCTGTGTTTGGACTTGTTAGAAAAGTCTTGGAATGAACTTTGACCACGATTAGGTTTCAAGATCTGATGATGAAGCCGGAAGATAGGCACAGGCATTCCATGATGGAATATCGTATCATAGCCGTATTTGGACTTGTTAGAAAGGTCTTGTAATGAACCTTGATCACGATTAAGTGTTTTTACGTTCATTTATAAAAGCGTGTTTTTAGTGTTTTTTTTTTAACTTTTAGTAAAGCATATCGCACCGCTATACCTATACTACTTGAGATTTTTAAAAATCACATTTGTCACCCTACGCCTTTCCCGGCAAGATACCACGGACTAATTCCATGTGAATTATAATTTCATAAATAAAATTGATGAGCGCCCTCTCTCGACAGTTGGACGAACCCAGTTAGACGGCGCGGTTCGTTTCTTGGCTAAGGGAGGGTTTAAGCAAGGCGCCAACAGATGGCGTCATTATTAGATCATTAGTCTCTGGTATGCTTTTTTGCAGATGCATAAGTTATGCATATATGCTTTGCTGTTTCAGACGTTTCTATGTAAAATCTGAAAACTTTCATTCTGAGCAATTTCAATGTTTTCAAATGGTAATTCAATAGACAGTTACAGGTGAAATATCCTGTTAACAGCCTCAGTTCACCTTTGCTGAAAGAAAGTAGTTTTAATGCCTTTTCCGATGAAAGGTGTATACATTTTTCTGTTTTTTTTGCCCTGGAATTTTATCTCAGTATTTAGACTTTGTTTTTCTGTCCCAGGATTGCATTTGTTCCGCAGTATGGCTTCTAGTCATACCACAGAATGGTTTAGGTTCCTATCAGGTCTTATATTGGCTCCCTTATTTGCACGGTTGTTAAAGTTTTCGTTGCCTTGCACCCGTTACTGCCCTGGCGACAACATAAGAGTTACTCTGTTCAGTTTTGCCAATTGATTTAGGGTATTTAGAGACTTTTAAAGAAGTATCTACTCAAAGTTCGAATATAACCGTACGTATACTTATACATCCTGTCATGTTAGAAGCGGAATCTCAAGGTCGTGACGTAATGAAATAACATTATGTTTTAATATTACGACACGGTAACTACCGTTACGCCAACATCGTTAACGTCCTATTAATTCATATGTATGCACCACAGTCCGAGTTATATACTTAATCCTTATTGAAACATGCATATTTTCGTGTATAACATCGTTATTTGTTTTCAGTGTCTTATTCTAAATGTATTAGAGTAGGTAGTCATATTAATTTGTTTTAAATATAATCAAGTAAATTGTGTTTATTTCAAATATCGAGTATTCAGTATTCAATTTATTCATTCAGAATATACAATAAAAGCATGAATTATGAATTAAAGCTAATTATCGCATAATAGAATTCGTCAGTTTATATGTAGATATAAAACTATTAAAGCATAAATATTAATTCGACAATAGCGTTGACTAGGTTGACAAGTCAGCTTTACACGGCAGACAAATAAAATTAAAATTAGTAAGTATAGCAGGATGTAAGTAATAACCCAGATATGACCAGGTTGTTTAAAATCTGAGTTTCATGGAGCTTTTCTTCAATATGGCTTTATCGTTTGAGATTGTTCTAAAGAAATATTGTGCCCTTAGGCCATTCATCATAATTACATTGTTCGTCTTAAAATTCATATTTATGTAAACAATAAAGATGGAATGGTCAGGATTTTAAATCTTCTCAATTGACCATGGCATGATTCCATATTACCCAGGTTATTTAAAAATCGAGTTTCATGGTGTCTTATCTCTAATGTGGTTTTATCGTTTGAGATTGTTCAAAGGAATGGTACTGCCGGCCATTAAGCACAGTTACATTGTTCGCCGTAAAATAAATATTTATATAAATAATTTTTACGACACGTGTGTTTACATTGCGGTGATTTATATGCCGGGTTATTAAAATTAAACAACGATTCATTACGACGTTGTTATGTACCAAACAACTAATCAACATTTCATTGTGCTCTGCGGCCGATGACGGTCTCCTCCTCCGGTTGTCGCAGCTATAAATCAACCGAGTAAATTCGTTGTCGTTGTGCATAAATCAAGCACAATACGAGGAGTATTTACCAGACAGGCCTACACTTTTTGGTCTACATAAAAATGGATGATCCCTCGATCGTTCTGTCGAAATCGGTGAATTTATTGCCGGGAGATTGACTACCGGATTGGTACGGGACGGAGGATTGATTTTACGAGCACTTGTGATTGACAAACTTTTAAGATATACTTAAAGAGAGAGGATATCATATGGGAGAATGACATTTGTGATAAACTTGAATTTAGTAACAGTAAAAATACAGACTGCACTTGTAAAAACTATAGAAGGGTTGAAAATGTTAATATTTATAAATAAAAGCTATTCAAAAATCAGAAACCACTTCGCTGTATGGATTGTGTGGCTCTTGATGGCTCTGTGCAGCTTGGGCCTGATGGCCTGCTTATGTTTTTAAGTCGTCCGAACTTAAGGTTCAGCTCCCACCCGTTAGTCTCCTCGAAGAAGTATTTGACATAGAAAAGCCGCTGTGAACTCTTCATGCGGCTGTAACCTACAGTAGCGAACTGTTTCGTGCAGTTTGGGCCATACGATCGTATTTTCGGGTCGGTCCAACTCACGATTCAGCTCCTATTCTGGAGCCTCTTCGCGCGGAAGAGTACCCCGGGTAGTAATCTCGCGTCCCAGGCCCCACGGCTCGTGGATCGGTTTCCACTGGGGGATTGCCTCCCGGCGCTACTGGACGGTTTGTGTACTGTGTGGCGATAGCCAATCGGTTGTGCACTCTGGCTAATTAGTGAAGGAGTCTGGAGACGTGTTGACCTGTTGTCATTCCACTCTTGAAACGACCTATCGGCCACCCGATCCCGAGTGGTATGACGGGCAAAGGACGCACAGGTCCGCGATAAATTCATATTGAATTACCGCTGTGATACAACAGGTAGAGGCCACGCAAGCCACTTCGGTCCCTGAAAAGACGGATGTATTCTGAAGGTTAATTCCAGGCGGAGATATCCTGCCAAAACTGGTAGCCAGGGGCCGAGGTGGTTTGCTGGTTGGTTTTTCTGGTGACTTTAGACTCTAGCGGGTACGTGGATTTGCTGGGCGGTAGGTGTGTATCGTCCCAAAGTCTTCTACGCTCACCTCAATGGAGACAGAAAGATCATTATCGTTAAAGCTTTTTGGGGTGACGGGTTCGCCAATTGTAGTCGACATCTCCAAGTATAACCTGCAGTTGTATACAATTAAGCTCATACGTGCGATTCAGGGGGAATACCTCGGGCAGAACAGGACGGTATGCGTAACAGCCTGTATCAGCCACGCTTACTCAATCCGGTGAATAGCCAGGGGAGTAGGGAGAAGTATATTTCCTAAGTAGCGAGTAGTAATAAACTTACGTGCTAAATTCAAAAAATTATCGGTTTACAATGTTTTAACTGCTATGTTTATTATACACAAGCAACGGCACGAGAAGGATTTTACTTTGATACATTTGTAATGAAAGAAACTTATTCATTATTAAGACAATTTGGTAGTATTATTGAAAAAGTATTCAGTTTAATTTGTCATTCTAATAGCGAATTTACACTCTCGCTTCGCGCCTCGTGTCCGTGTCTCGCCTCGCGCCTCGCGTGATCGAAGGAAAATGACACTCTCGTAATGCGTGCGAGCTAGCACCTATTAGTTCAAGAGCCAGCGACAAAAAAAGAAAGAGTTTTGGAAAAGCTGATACTTCCAGATCAGACAATATTTTGGCCATAGAATGCCGGGGTACAGTCAGCAGGCTAGGTTTCGGGACGCCTGGCGCTGGCGTACTAGGAAAGGTGTAATTTTAAGTAATATCCCAAAGTGTTTTGTAAAAGCTGACAATTCATCAGTAGACAGTAGATGCAATAAAGAACTCGAAACATACGATCATATTGCTTCATAATCGAACGCGTGGCGTCAGCATCTCCATACATGTCACGCATCGGTCTATGACGTATCGGTCTACTGTGCCGTGCAATATAATGGTACGGATAGAGGTGATCTAAAAGTCATTTTTTTAAATATTTTTTAGAAACTCTCCGAATCACTGTCACCACACTGACAATATTTCTCAAAGTGATCATTGCACACAAATTTTCCGCATTTTTTGCATTTTGTTGCCACGTTCCGATCGTTTTTCCGCGGACAGCTGTTGCAGCGTCCATTAGTCGCATAGGGTTTAAGAGAGCAGCGACGCGTCCTTTTGCTCCCGTGACTTGATCGCTACCACTGATCATAATATATCGCTACTAAAATGCAAACTTCGTCGCAATTTAGCCCCTATAGCTCCAATTGGCCGATATCGGCCACAACACGATTCAGCGTGACGGTCCCGTTTTAATTTTATTGTAATTTAATTTGTTTTATTTCATTATGTTTTATTATGTTTTATTTTAATTATGAGTACAGTGGTTTGGCAGTAATTAATGTTTTGGTGAGACAGTGTCATAATTCAATGTTTTTACTAATTTCTACTAAAAGTTTTTGGGACATCAACTTGTTTATGAAATCGAAGACTATCGCGGTTGTTTGACATTATAAATAGGATAGAAAACGAATTTACCGCGTGAAATTTGTAGGACCCGACGTTTCGGTGACGTTGCAGCCGCCGTTGTCTAGGGTAAACTGAAGAGCTGTCAGTCCGTTGTTTTGCGGGTAGGCCGCAAACCGCTGCCGCCACTGCGTAGGTTATAACGGTGGTGGGGGGCCGGGCTCGGAGCGCGGGAATTTTTAAAATCCGTCTTGCACACAACACTCACTGTATCCTGTTTTACGTCTTTGCGTTCGGCGTTCGGCGGCGGGAACATTTTAAGAAGAGGGTTCCACGTAGAAGAGAGTTTGTAGCCGTCATCTCTATTGAAGTTCGGAGTTCTTCTTATTTCAATGGCTTCCCGGATCATGCGAGGAAAGTAGAATTGTTCCTTGGATAGAACAATGGGATTTTGAAACTGCATCCAGTGGTTACTTCCGCTATCCAATATATGTTCGCAGATCGCCGATTTTTCTCGCTGAACGTTTTTAACAGCTTTGATGTGTTCTGTCAGTCGCGTGGCTATGGGCCGTTTCGTTTGTCCAACGTAGGCTAGACCGCAGCTGCATTCGACTTTATACACACCCGGGGTTTGCAGTGGTATTACATCCTTTACAGGCCTCAAAAATCGAGCTATATTTTGGGTCGGTTTGAAGATCGTTTTTATATCGAATCTGTTTAGCATCTTACTTATTCGATCTGTCACGCCCTTGACGTATGGTAAGAATGCTCTTGATCTGCTCGGTTTTTGAGTTTCGTCCGTATTAAATCGTGTGCGTGTCTCGTGATATTTTCCGTATCCATTTTTCCTAAGGACATCATTGACATGTTCCATCTCCTTCGGAAAATGCTCAGTGTCGCATAGATCGCGTGCTCGATTCACGAGCGACGTTTGCACTGAACGTAGATGGTAGGGATGATGGTGTGAGCTTGCATGCAAATATCTGTCCGTATGTGTGGGCTTCCGATATACCGTATGTCCGAGAGTATTGTCACTTCTCCTCGTCACTTTGACATCTAAAAATGGTAAGGAGCCGTCCTTCTCTACTTCATAGGTGAAACTGATTTTTGGGTGTATGGAGTTTAGATGACCCAGGAATTCTTTCACCGTTTGAATGTTGCCTTTCAGGATGCAGAAGGTATCATCCACGTAGCGAAGCCAGAGAATGGGTTTAATTTTGGAGGTTTTTATGGCTAATTCCTCAAAATATTCCATATATAGGTCACTAACTATCGGCGATACGGGGCATCCCATTGCTACTCCGTCGATTTGTTTGTAATAATCGCCGTTCCATAGAAAGTAGCAGGATGTCAGGCAATGTTGAAGCATGTCGGCGTAGCTAATAGGGAGGTCCTCAGACCTTAGTTTATCTCTCACCACCGTAAGACACTCCGAAATGGGCAAATTCGTAAATAAAGATTCGACGTCAAAGCTCACCATTATTTCGTCTTCGGCCAGTTTTAAGCTTCTAATAATGCTTACGAAATGTCGCGAGTCTTTCACGTAAGACGTCGTTTTGCCCGTAAGCGGTTGCGGGCAAAGCGGTTGCCGAATAAGTAAGATGCTAAACAGATTCGATATAAAAACGATCTTCAAACCGACCCAAAATATAGCTCGATTTTTGAGGCCTGTAAAGGATGTAATACCACTGCAAACCCCGGGTGTGTATAAAGTCGAATGCAGCTGCGGTCTAGCCTACGTTGGACAAACGAAACGGCCCATAGCCACGCGACTGACAGAACACATCAAAGCTGTTAAAAACGTTCAGCGAGAAAAATCGGCGATCTGCGAACATATATTGGATAGCGGAAGTAACCACTGGATGCAGTTTCAAAATCCCATTGTTCTATCCAAGGAACAATTCTACTTTCCTCGCATGATCCGGGAAGCCATTGAAATAAGAAGAACTCCGAACTTCAATAGAGATGACGGCTACAAACTCTCTTCTACGTGGAACCCTCTTCTTAAAATGTTCCCGCCGCCGAACGCCGAACGCAAAGACGTAAAACAGGATACAGTGAGTGTTGTGTGCAAGACGGATTTTAAAAATTCCCGCGCTCCGAGCCCGGCCCCCCACCACCGTTATAACCTACGCAGTGGCGGCAGCGGTTTGCGGCCTACCCGCAAAACAACGGACTGACAGCTCTTCAGTTTACCCTAGACAACGGCGGCTGCAACGTCACCGAAACGTCGGGTCCTACAAATTTCACGCGGTAAATTCGTTTTCTATCCTATTTATATCAACTTGTTTGTTTGTTTGAAAAGCTTTATTGCACACACATAAGAGTACAATGCGGTGGGCCTATTGCCAAGTGACAATATCTTACGGCCATACCACCAGGGTTATTGTAACTAAAGGTTTATGTGGGCAAATCGATTCACAAGTAACAAATGAATACACTTACATAATAGTCATCATAGGATAAAATATAAAACAGTGATTAGTAACGTATGTCAACTCAATATTGAAAGGAGGAGTGGAATATAAGGACAAGCAAAGGAGACGGGAGGGGAAGGGGGTATTTATGAGTTGAGTATATGTATCTTTAACGATTTTTTAAACCCGCTCAGGTTTTCAAGTTGTCTAATCGGTAAAGGTACGGAATTCCAGAGTCGGGCCGCCTGCACTGCGAAAGACCTAGACATGAAAGTCGATGAATGCTGAGGTATATCCAGTAATAGATTTTCCTGATAGCGCAATGGAAGGCCATGGGATGAAAGTGGAGAGAAGAGATTATACAAATAAGTAGGGCAGTTTGACTGTAGTACGCGGAAGAGTAGGACGAGTATGTGAAATTCTCGACATCGTGTAATGGGAAGCCACTCTATTTGCCTGCGAAAGTTTTATATGTGATCAAACTTCTTCAGGGAATAAACAAAGCGAATACATTCGTTTTGAATCCTATCTAGCTTATCGAGTAGTTCTTCATTCGCATCTAGGTAGGCCACATCAGCGTAGTTAATTAGCGGTAAAAGAAAAGATTGTGCCATTTGGCGTTTAATACAAAGAGGTAAGAGATTCTGAACACGTTTAAAAGAATGGAGACTTGCAAAGACTCTGCGACTGACCTCACTTACTTGATGATCGGCTTGTCAATCGGCTGAGGGGCCGAGACCTGAAGGGTTAGGAAGCTAGCTGGGGCGCGGGGAAAATTGGAACGCAATTACTTTTTTTTTTTTAAATGCGAAAGTGCTTTGAAACCATGCGACTATTTAAGGGTTAATCAAGGGGGATGGAAATAGATATTTCTGTCTTCGTCTCGAAAAAAAAATTTGCGCGTCCACTATACTTTTCGTTACCGTCGGTTTGTGGGCCGGGAAAGTAAAACGGTATAAATGCCTGGCCACCGACTTATCTACGTATATTCGACTAATCGCACCTACACTAGTCAATTGATTTCCAATACCACCACTATTAAATTGTTATCTACCTAGTTTATACAAAATATATGTAGATGGTTTCTTTATCAAACTCTAGTTAAAGAAAGTTTGGAAACCGGTCCTCGTTTTACAATCCGTATGCAATTCTAATGTCTAAGCGTGCTGGCGGCAAAGCAAGCGTTATAGGCTAGGCGGCCAACTGCAATAACTCGCGCTTAATGCTGTCCGCTCGCTACTTAACTGGTCGTAATGCTCTAATCCTCAGCATAACTGAAGACGTAATCTCGGACATCAACATGCCGCTGCCCATGGGATAAGTCCAGTTTATAGTTTCAATTCGGTTCGCTCCACTTACCGTTAGCACCATGGACTGTCGATGTTCTAGTTCGCAAATTTTAATTTGATAATTTATACTTAGTAGTGTTTTGTTTTACTTTATAGGTTTACGAACCGACGCACTAAGAGGTATTTGGTCGATCTAGCTGGCCAAAAGTTGTTTTCCTGAATCTCACTATAGCCACAGTTGGTATACTTTGCTATAGATAGTAATATTTTTACCCGAGATAGCCTAATAGACTTAAATTAACCCCCCTTCCCCCCACCCACCACCCGCGTAACTATGAACCCGTCTGATCATTTGTAAAATGATCGTCTTTAAAAAAGACAACCATTTGTCGGTGACTTTGGCGCCAGCATATATTCAACGGTGAATATTTTTGTTGGAACTGTACGTTTGAAGAAAAACATTTGTGAATCAGAAGAAGCGGGTAAGTTTGCACAATATTCGTAATGCTTTCTTGTGGGGGTTGTCTTTGTGACAAAGCTATAACTTTGTTATATATAAATTATACATACATAAAAAGTAATTTTGAAGAACCTACAAAATTTACTCCCGGAGAAAAGTAAAGAGATAATCTGTCAATTTTTCCTTCTGCCACTCCTTCATTATGGTGGCGCCGCCTTCCTCGATCTGTCAGAAGAGCTGTCCACCAAGGTGGAAAGGCTACAGAACGTTTGTATCCGCTTCAGTTTTGGCCTCAGAATATGACCATATTACGGAATATCAAAGCAGACTGCAGTGGCTTACCACCAGGGAGACGAGACAGGTTAGAACTCTCTGCCTCTTATATAGAATCCTCGCGGATGGCGTGCCGCTTTATCGTGCCGATAGGTTTACCGCGTTATCGCCGCACAGCCGTCCCCTGAGATCAGAGGGCAATAATCTGTTATCCATCCCTGGTCATAGCAGTTACTTTTTTCATACTCCTTCTCCGTAAAAGCTGCTAGACTCTGGAAGGCTTTACTAAATGATGTTAGAACAGCCCTCAGCCACTCCTCGTTCAAAACCAGGCTCAAGGAGCATATTTTATTTATTTTATTTTATTTTATTTTATTTATATAACCCTAAAATCCATATAATAACAAACCCACCTCTTACCCTTCTTTTCGCTTCCCTTTCCTTCCTTCCTCTCCTTTCTTTCCTCTGCGTCCTTATTTAATTTTAGTCATTTGTTTTACTTTTTCTTATTATCTGTTTCTTTCTAGTTTCTGTTTATTTCATTTTTATCACTTGCATTTTTATTGTTCTTTTACGTAGCCAACGTTATAAATATGTTATAAACTCAAGTTATAGGTTAGCTGATAGACATTGCCGCAAGGCAATAAGCGCATTTTTTGTTTAAAAAAAAATATTTTATTATTATTGTTAATATACATTTTACACGGCCTAAGTTTGGTTAAAAATAAAAAAAAGTCGAAGGTATTGTTGTACTTCCCGGTGCCTCCCGGCAATTATTTTTATTAGAATATATAAAAAAAGCTATATAGTAAAATGTTTTCTAAAAAACTGTTGCCCCAACACGCGGTTATAGATATCCGGATTAGTTAGGGTCCTTACTCAAAAATGTTGTTTGTTTGTTTTAATTTTGTGTATATTGGTGAATATTTTTGTTTTTTTTTACATTTTATTAATCACACTGCTTACTTGATCCCAGAGGATACTATGAGTTAAATTTCAACCTTTAGCCGGATCCGCAGGGCACATATCTCTAAAATAAATTTGGTTTTCGTTTGAAGTTTGTACTTTTTTTGTTTTTTTTTTTTTTAATATTTTAAATCACATTGCTTGTTTGACGCCCTATATGAGCCCGTGTTTTATAATTTTAATGTTTAGCCCGTTACAGCAGGGGACAATTTTGAATTTTTAATTTTTTTAAAAGATTTTTTGAACATTTTCTGAATGTGAAATCGAAGACTATCGCGGTTGTTTGACATTATAAATAGGATAGAAAACGAATTTACCGCGTGAAATTTGTAGGACCCGACGTTTCGGTGACGTTGCAGCCGCCGTTGTCAAGGGTAAACTGAAGAGCTGTCAGTCCGTTGTTGGACAAACGAAACGGCCCATAGCCACGCGACTGACAGAACACATCAAAGCTGTTAAAAACGTTCAGCGAGAAAAATCGGCGATCTGCGAACATATATTGGATAGCGGAAGTAACCACTGGATGCAGTTTCAAAATCCCATTGTTCTATCGAAGGAACAATTCTACTTTCCTCGCATGATCCGGGAAGCCATTGAAATAAGAAGAACTCCGAACTTCAATAGAGATGACGGCTACAAACTCTCTTCTACGTGGAACCCTCTTCTTAAAATGTTCCCGCCGCCGAACGCCGAACGCAAAGACGTAAAACAGGATACAGTGAGTGTTGTGTGCAAGACGGATTTTAAAAATTCCCGCGCTCCGAGCCCGGCCCCCCACCACCGTTATAACCTACGCAGTGGCGGCAGCGGTTTGCGGCCTACCCGCAAAACAACGGACTGACAGCTCTTCAGTTTACCCTTGACAACGGCGGCTGCAACGTCACCGAAACGTCGGGTCCTACAAATTTCACGCGGTAAATTCGTTTTCTATCCTATTTATTTTCTGAATGTTTCATAAATTACACCAATTAATAAACCCCATGAAGTATAAGTTTCAAGATATGCAAAGATAATACAGCAAGTTACGAAAACCACTCTACCATATATTATATTAAGCCTACCTTAGTACAGGCGAGGCGTAGTTAGGATGGCTTTGAATTTAAAAATATATTTAATATTATAGATTAATAAAGAATTTTGAATTTGAAATTGAATTTGAATTTGTTTCAAATTTCAAGTCAATCGTTTGAGCCGTTTAACCTGAAGGTCGGTGAACATAGGGATATGGAAAGCCAAAACTATAATATTGATTATTGCATATTTTTAGAAATGAGATAAAATACGAATTTACCGCGTGAATTTTGTAGCACCCGACGTTGCAGCCGCCATTGTCTTGGGTAGACTAAAAGAGTCTACCCTAGACAACGGCGGCTTCAACGTCGCCGAAACGTCGGGTGCTACAAAATTCACGCGTTAATTCGCTTTTTATCTTATTTATAATGTCAAACAACCGCGATAGTTCAAATTTCAGTTGTGGTTCAAATCTTATGATAAAAGGGGTTGGAAATAAGGACAGGTCATTTCAGTATTTTTTTTCTGCATATATACTTCCAATGACATACTGCGTCCACAGTTATCCAATGACGCACTGCGTCCACAGTAATCCAATGACGTACTGAGTCCACAGTTATTCACAAATGCGTCCCCAAGCCATTTCACTGAAAATACTTTTGGCCAGCTATAACGACCAAATAGCCTAGTAAAGTATTGTGAACAAGCAAAATATTCTTTCGAGATGAAGACAGACATTTTGACCCCCTGCCCTCCCCCCTAACCCCCCCACCCGAGACGATTAAGACAATTCCCAAACTATAGTCTGTCTGTGTGAAATCAGTTACTGAACATAGAGGTCGATTTTACGCCTCTGAAAAGTAATGACCTATGTCGAACTGCTCGTTGACTAAAAAGGCTTCCTGCTGGAAAAATCTATGAAAATTTCAGTAAAATGCGCCAAATGCGCAATAAATGTCAAAGGCGAAACTTGAAATGCCACTGCATCGTAAATGCCACAGTGGAAACAAAGGTCGGGCATAACGAGGATACAAAGGACGTGACTTTTCGTCCACAGTTAAGAACTTGTGGGTGACCTGGCAAAATGTGAGACGAGAGGTCAAATATCCTTCATTTTTTTGAGCTATTGCATAGCTTTTATCGCGGGCCTAGGCCAGCGCGGCGACCGAATGAAGAAATTTCTTAGCGAATATTAATGATTTTAAACTGATAATTACGTCTAAACGAGTACTGCTTACGATTCGAAAAAAATATATGTTAAACAAAAACATTTTCCTAATATTCTTAGCTTTGAATATTTTAGATTTTATTTATATTACATAGTGTAATTAATTTGTGAAATTAGGTCTAACCGAACACAAAAACGACTACTACGCAAATAATATCTGGCGTATTATTATGAAACCTGCACCATTTTAAAGATAATTTAATTATCTATCTTTTCATCTACGATTTTTTTTTTGAATCATCCGTTTTTTTGCTTTATCGAATAAAAAGTTCGTGCGCGGCGATCTATCGGAAGACGTTTAAATTATTCCGAGTCATTTGCTTCCGCAGCCGCAAATGATTCGGAATAATTTCAACGTTTTCCGATAGAGCGCAGTTATGGGGGCTAACGGGCCCATGATGAGTTGGCCACGATGACCCATGTGTCCAGGGTCGGTCACACTCACGGGTCAACACCCATCCGACGGCCTCCTCGCATGGGGTGCGAGTCCTGGGTAGGACACTGGGTCAACCAGTCTCCCCTGGGAATCAAACCTCTGGCGCCCCTGGACGGTCTGCGCACCGTGCGGGGTTTGCTCCAATCGGTTGTGCTCTCCGACTAACAGTCGGGGGAGTCTGGGAACTGTACTGTTTCCTATAGAGCGGGGGTGGTTGCGTACCTTATGGCGACTGCTCTGGAATTGACCATTGGCCATCCGATCCCGGGTAAGAGGCGGGCAAAGGACGCCTTGGTCCGCGAAGATTGTACGGTCTGCGCACCGTGCGGGGTTTGCTCCAATCGGTTGTGCTCTCCGTTTCACCGCTTCATAAGGGAGAGGACCGCGCAAGCGACCTCGAACTCGGTACCAATCGAGAGACCGGAGAAATCTGGTCACAATTGGAAGTGAGGGCGCGAGTATCTCGAGCCCGCCGGGTTTACTCCTGGCTAACTCGCGGTAAGGCGTTGGACTCTCACGGGTTGTTGACGTAGCTGGACGTAGAATGTACTGTCCAAAGTCTCTACGTTCACTGCAGGGCGATAGAACGACTAATCGTTAAAACGTCCTGTGGTGACGGGCTCGCCCGTTGTAGTTGACACCGCAAGAGAGCGCAGTTATCTGATATCAGAAAAAATAAAATAAATAAAATAAATAAATAATTATAATTGCATACCTACCTAAGTTGTTAAAAATGCTATGCAATAGCTTTACCGCGGCAGTCCCCGAGTGCCACACGTATTTTTTCAAGTAACAAATCATAAAAACTCAGTAATTCGATATTAGATACATTTTGTATGAAGAAATCTCATACGAGTAGGTTACTATATTACTCGTTACTTTTTTTGAAAAAAAATTATATGAGTAAGTAGGTCGACGATCTCTAAAACAATTATTGAAATAAAAAGGAAGGGTGCTGGAGGTGGCATATGTATCCATTGCCATATTGAGCATCAGCGTAAGAGGTGTTCGTTACAGTGAGCTGAGGTAAAATATCTAATTAAATTCATATTAGATTTTAGAAAAGGGAAACTTGTCAAATAATTATTTAATCATTCATTCCCATTATAATCTTCTGTGAACTTTTCAGTAACACTTATTTAAAAGTACCTACTATTTTTTAAACGACTGCCAAACAAAAAAAGAGTGTAATGTGTTCAGGGTTCATCTACGTATGTTTTCCGTTTCTTTATTCCACTACAACATAAACACTCAAACCGCTTTAGAAGTATGTAGTATTGTTAAAACCGTTATGCCATCCTGAGTGTCATTGTGTTTGGTTGGTTCATCCACCCTCGTTTTAAATGTAAAAATATAAATTGCTTGCCCTGGAACGGATATATCCCAGTTGGGCAGCACTAGCCAGTGAATGAAAGAGGAAAGTTTTTGCCATTCGTTTTAATATTACATTTATTGTAAATGGTTAATTTGATAATTCCAATAAAATAAATAAATAAATAAATAAAATAGAGTACGTGCGAGGACCCCTTGCTTTCAAATAAGGAGAAATCAGCGTCTTCAATACAAATCGCCGTGTTACGTGTTTGTTGTATTATGACAGCAGTCAAGTATTTCATAAAAACCGTAAAAAAATAATTATAGATATATTAATTCCCTTTTTGTAACGGCAGTCATGTTTTTTATTCCTTTTAACCCGTTGAGTATGAGTCAACCAAATCTGGTCGCGAAACAATTATCTGTTGAGTACGAGTCGACCAAATCTGGTCGCGCGTTTTTTTCACTTCTTTGACGTTCTCATATTTATTCATAATTATCTAATTATTTTACAAAATTATATTTCAATATTCTATATTCGAAATTTCAATGCAATCATTGTGCAGTTGTTCTTTTTATGATTGGTGTAGTAGTTTCGTAGTTATAGTACTTTAAGTCGAGCGCCGTCGATGTCGCCGAAAATCCTGCAAAAGAGACAGATGCATCCATGAAAATACCCATTTACTCCAAGGGTTAATATATGGGGTGATTTTAATGCACGGGCATTTTTAGTGGTGAATTAGTACAACGAAGTAAACAACTTTTGATTTAAAAAGTAAAATTTTTAAGCTATTGTATAGCTAGGCCAGCGCGGTGACCGAATGTAGAAATTTCTTAACGAAAATTAATGATTTTAAACTGATAATTACGTCTAAACAAGTACCTACTGCTTACGATTCGAAAAAAAATATATGTTAAACAAGAACATTTTCCTAATATTCTTAGCTTTGAATATTTTAGATTTTGTTTATATTACATAGTGTAATTAATTTGTGAAATTAGGTCTAACCGAACACAAAAACGACTACTACGCAAATACTATCTGGCGTATTATTATGAAACCTGCACCATTTTAAAGATAATTTAATTATCTATCTTTATATCTACGATTTTTTTCGAATAATCTGTTTTTTTGCTTTATCGAATAAAAATTCGTGCGCGGTGCTCTATCGGAAGACGTTTAAATTATTCCGAATCATTTGCTTCCGCAGCCGCAAATGATTCGGAGTAATTTCAACGTTTTTCGATAGAGCGCAGTTATCTGATATCAGAAAAATAAAATAAATAAATAATTATAATTGCAAGAGTTGTTAAAAATGCTATGCAATAGCTTTACCGCGGCAATTCCCGAGTGCCACACGTGGTTTTTTTTTAAGTTTTATTTACTGGTATGAAAAGCTGTGATCACGATGCGCTATCTAGCGGTAAGTAAAATGTTGCTAATATTGTTTATATACGCTATACTACCTGCCGCTAGATGGCGCAGCGCAGTCAAACGCGTCTCAAACCTTTATTTATCAGTCAACTTTTAAAAAAATCTTCAATTTAAAAAATAAAATAAAATTAAAAAAAAAAAAAAAAAATATAAGTTGCTTTTTGCGTTGTAGTGATTCATCCACTAAAAATACACCCGTGCAGTAAAAACACTTTGTATTTGCATGTTATATAATAATATACTATTTTCATATTTATTCTCTCTGAAGGCATTAAATACAAAAATAAACTAAATTTACCGCGTAACGTTTGTAGCACCTGGCGCTAAGCACTCATAAAATAAATACATCGTCTAACCTGTTGTAACTGTATTATAATCGCGCTTCGCGCTCGTAAAATGCACTCTTGGTTTATAATCTGTAACTCAGATAGATATAATCAAGAATTAAATCAGATTCTTATAAAAACACGTTTTGGTTGAGTAGAAAATTTGATCTAAAAAGCAATTAAAAGGCGTTCACGTGTTTCGCCTCATCCTAATCCAGGATTCCGCAATAATCGAAACACGACAAATCGCTGATATCTAAAAGATATGGAGGTTATAATTAGTTTATACGTACGGGGTGTTATTACTGCACGGGCTTTTTTTTCTGTGGGTGAATCAGTACAACGTGGTAAGCAACTTTTAATAAACAAAATGGAAAAAAGCAAAAACATTTATTTTTTGGGAAAAACATATTTTTTGTTTTTTTAAAATTTAATTTTTTTGAAGAAGTTGACTGTTACATAAAGGTTTGAGAAGCGTTTGAGCACGCTGCACCATCTAGCGGTAGGTAATAGGTTGTAAATTAACAATTTTATTATTTATTTATTTAAGAATTTATTTATTTATTTATTTAGTTTTTTTCATTTTTTTTAATTAAAAGTTCCTTACTTCGTTGTACTAATTCACCACGGAAAAAAAGCCCGTGCAGTAATAACACCCCGTATACAAGATGTCATTATAATCGTTAGCCCAGGCATTTTTACACGACTGCCCAAAAAAAATATGTTTTTGTGTTCAGGATTAATATGCGTATGTTTTCCGTTTCTTTTTTCCACCATAACTTCCAAATGCTTTAACTGATTTAGAAGTGTTTGGTATTTTTAGAATAGTTATGTCATCCCGACTGTCCTAAAATACGTGCCGCCACCCCTTGCTCTCATATAAGGAGAAAGCAGCGTCTCGTGTGGGGCATGGTCTGTTGAGAGTCATCATTTGACAGTTTAGTTTTTTCGTTCTTCCTCTTCGCGGCAATCACGAATAAACCCTGTAGGCCGAATAACGAAGGTAAGTATTTAGAATATTAATTAAGCAATATAAATTCACAAAATATTACAGATTTTTAAATACCCGTTTTCGGTTCTTACTAATTTATTACAGCAATGCCCAAAAAAAGGATTGTTATGTATTTAGGATTTATATATGTATGTTTTCCGTTTCTTTATTACACGACTGCCCGACGGAAAAAGAAGTGTAATGTGTTCAGGGTTCATCTATATATGGCTAGGGGAGAGAGTGGGAGGGAGTAAGGGAGGGGGGGTGGACTAGTGGAGGGAGGGAAGGGAGCGGCTGGGAAAGAAAGTGGCGTTGATTATGGGGTAAATTAGAGGAGAGGGAGGAGGAAAGGGGTGAGAGGGAGGGAAGGAGGGAGGGGGCAGGGGGGTGGGGGGGGGGTTGGGGTGGGTTTGAAGATAATTTTGGATGATAGGGGGGTAAGGGGGTTGGAGGGGGGAGGGGTTGATGGGGTTTACTGCTTTCCGGGAAATTCTTGGATTGACACAACCAATTTAAAAAAACTTATCTGAGCCATAACAGCTAAGCCTGGCTGTTATTTTAGCCACTAATGTCGAAAATACGGAAATATTTAATGCCGTCTATTACTCTATTTGAACATTAAAGTGCTTAATTATTACGTATTTAAACCTGTATACCTAATTAAAAATTTACACGTTTGTGTAATTAATATTAAAATTATAATAACTTGATTTCAAAAATTCGTTTGATGTTATATTATCATTTTATTTTGAAGTAGGATACCGCAATAGCGTGTTTAGAACACCATCTGTTGGGCTACTGAACGTAAGAGAAGATCAATCAATGTTTGGAACTGTGAGTGCAACCTAAACGTTGCGTTTCTCAGTGAAATCTTATCTGCCAAAACGTAGTATAGCATTAGGCAATCTAATACCCTACATAATCAATGATTAATACATTAAATTTATAGGTAGAGGTATCTCAAGATTCACTCGGTATCCTTCCACTCGTACACGAGACTATTAGTAGTTCGGGTGTTTCCGTGGCTGTTCGGCGTCGTTCGGGCGTCGGGCGGCGCGCGCGCAGCCGACAGTTGGTCGGCATGGGGAAATGATCCATATTCTTTTTTTTCTCTTCAAATAATCCTCTCTCTCCTCTCCCCCCTGTATGCGTGTCGCGCGAAAGACACTAATTCGTCGGTCGCAAATGTCGCACTTTGTCATCCAGCATTGTATTTTATTTTTTACCAATTTGGCACGTGTATAAGAGAAGGACTGTTGGGATTACGCATAATAATCGTCCCCGTGAAGAAAATGACTTTAAAATTAAGAACTTTTTTCTCTTATTGATATTTCAGCAAAAATCTCTTAGGTATTACAAGATAAACCTTTCTAATCATAAAACCTCTCCTAAAAAATACATTTAAATTATAAGCTCGCCTTTTCTTAACAATAAAGAGTTTTATTATTATTAAATTAAACAAATAATTGTATGTACTTAAAAGGCATGTTTTAGACTGACAGACGCCTTGAAATATCAATGACACAATCAACCCAAGTTTATTTTACCTCTGAAGAAAATTTAATTTCGCAGTGCTAATAAACTTAACAGACTACTATAGAGTCGGTGATTAGAATTAAATTATACCGTTCATTTGTATTCGGATCTGCCACTGACAAAGCAGCCTCCCAATCGAATGAATGCATTAGTATACCGCCAAGCCATTTGTCGCTCGCCGCGTCGTCGCCTCGTCGCGTCGTCGTCGGGGTTACGGGGCTGATTCCAGTGGCGTCGTATATTTTTATTCAAGCTGTATTTTTTCCCAAATATATTTTTTACTTCTGTTAACCCTTCGAGTAGCGCATAATTTCAAGGCAGACCGCGGCAATTTATTGGAAATTCTTGCAATATCGCCGCGATTGACAAAAAGTACTATAACTTTGGAACTACTATAGCAATTATAAAAAGAATAACTGTGCAATGATCGTATTGAAATTTTGAATATAGAATATTGAAATTTCATTTTGTAAAACAATTAGAGCATTATGAATAAATATGAGAAAGTCGAAAACGTGAAAAAAACTCGGCATTTCTAACTTGTACTTGTCTTACGGAAAAATACGGAACCCTATTTAGAAATTGTAAATACTGTCGTGATGTTTATTAGATTCTCTATCAATGGTAACATTTCGTTTTGCTTATTTACGTACAAAAATATTTCGATATTAGCTCAAAAACCAATAAAAAATTGTATGATTTCTTGAAAAAAAAAATATGATGGAATTTCGACCTGAAATATCCACGAAATGTCGCGCGAAATTATTCTAGCAGTCGTCTATGTATCTATGGTAATAATGAGATATTTGGTATGGAATTTAGGATGCGTTCGAATTAGAAAATAATATTACTCTGCGCTCCGGGAGCAAGCCGCAAATATTGGTTGTTACGTAGTCAACTGTGTTCTGATGTGCAACAAGATTTGGTCGTTACGTAGCCGAAGGGTTAAAAAGGCAGTTATATATTACTTGATTATTTATTTAATTATTTACCTAATTTTACAGTAAACTTACATGTAGTAAATACATGATAGATTTTTTACAAAAACTATTTACACGAAACTAATTTACTATCGGAAAAGTATAAGGCTTGCATGAATAACTTATAAAAGACAAACGTAAGCACGTTATAAATAGGTAACTGGGGAAAGTAGGGTATATTAGGCAAAAATAACATTGACTAATTTGATATTATCGTCTATAATACTATACTAAGGGAAAGCTCATGTTTTGCAACATCTCGCTTACCATAAATTAAGTACTGGTAGGCATATTCTGAGGATTAGAGTAAGTATTCTATATTTTATCAAAAATGCTCCATAGTACGTCTGCGTCTGTGTCTTCTTGGGTCTGAAAATGGTCTCCAGTGGTACAGTAAACCCCAGTTATTATAATTTGTCAGTGGCTCTTTATGCTAAAACAAATTATAAATTTCTGCTTTCTGCTGTTTAATGGTACTGTAGTTTATTGTTTAAATTGCTCTTTGGCTTAAAAAAATTACATCTATATATGTATATAAAAATGAAATGACGTTCGTTGGTAACTGCATATTAGGTTGAGCGGCTGAACTGGTTGGCTATTTTTTTAATGTTCGTAGTTCAAATAAGATCCTAACGGAAAGTGAAAGCGATTATTTTCTACTCTCGATTCGAACGATGGAACGATCCGTAAAGGAACGACATATCTACATCTAATACATGTGTATATTACGAGTAGTATATATGTATGTGTATGTGTGTGTATATGTAAATATATAGTATGTTTTGTTTTACTGTATATTTGAATATACAACAAGTATGTATTTATTTCTTATATAACCAAACCTCATTTATCTTGTATATTTATATTAGTATGTGTATTATTTTATACCCTTATTTAGTATTAATATTGAAAGTAGTTCAAGTAACGTCAGTTCTACTTAAAAACTAAGGCAGTATAATTCGTATGCCCAGATACAGGCTGTTCGGTCTAGTTGGGCATTCGTGTAGAATGATCGTATGGGTTGTGTTCATTTCTTTATTGCTTATATGACTAGCTACGAGTACACCGTATTTCTATATGATCACACTCTAATATAATAACCCTAATGTATACAAATAAATAAATACGAGGTTCATTCTTTTTTGGTTTTGGTCGCTATGCTCTTGGGATGAAAATAGTCGTATTTCAGTCGAATATATTCAATTAAAAAAATACTGGTGGATCTTTGGAAAAGTCCGCAAAGATGCATTCCAGACCAAATTAAAATAAAACTGCATTTGTGTTGTTTCGCGATCTGTCCAACAAACGTATTTGGAAAACGAGAAATGTATAGATGTAAGGGGTAGAGGAGTTGGGGGGTGGAGTTGGGTGGGTGGAGTTCGGGGTGCGGGGGGGGGGGGGGGGGGTTGGGTGGTCGGGTTGTCTCTTATTGTCTATAGTAAAACCTCTCTCTCTTTTGCTCCTCAAGCGGACAATTTAGGGATTAAAGCGTAATATTATTTTAGCATTTTAGTGAGATTATATGTATGTAGAACTAAAGCAAACTTGTGAACCGACATAAGAGAAGGGGGAGGGTCGCACCCCATAGACCCCCGTATCTACGCCACTGACTCATTCAATTATTACGCGCAATAGCGAGTTTCTTTGAGGCACAAAGGGAACGTTTGTGGAACGCACAGAGCTAGCGCTCCCTCGCGCTCTCTGTGGGATTTATTTTAGATTTGGGGATGCAAATCCACTGCGAGGCGGCGCGACGCAGTCGTTGCCGTCCGCGTCGCGTCGGCGAAGGCTACGCGTCGCCATCGTCCGGGCGCCGGCATCGCACTGTGTATTGTTTCATTTAATAAAAAGGAATTGTCTAAAAATGACGTTATGAAGCATCACCTTACATTTAAAAGAATCAATTTATTATAATATAAAAAAAATAAAATACACGACTGCCGTTACAGCAAGTTAACAATTTTTTGGCGGTTTTTTTTTTTGTCAAATATTTACGGTTTATATTTTTATCGATATAGACACTAACCAAGATATATTTTTGTTAATTTCTTCACATTTGGACATTTAGGCAACCTATTTATTAATTAATTTATTTATTTAAGGATTAATTACTATAAAACATTGATTTGCTTAAAAAAATAACAGGAACCGGATGGCAGAACCTTAACCTTTTGCTTATTTGTTTCTGTCACCCAACTGGGACTAGCCCGTTCTAGGGTGGACAGGACTCTAATATTACAATCAAGTTTGCTCGGTTGCTTGATTGCTTACAAATGTACAAGTTTTAGAAAAAAGCTAATAACACTAATTTGCCCTAAAATGTGGTCTTCAAAATAAATAAAATAATAATAATAATTAAAAAATTAATAAAAGATAACATTATAAATAAGATGCAATTACATTATATAATCGGCAATAAATATAATATAAAATTCGATTAAATAATATACATAAAGTTATATGTTAGAAAAGAAAGAAACAGTCATTAAGTATTTAATATATGTTAAGTAATATAAGATTTAATATAAAAATACCTAGTCCAAAAAGTACAATTCATTGTCAAAATAATAAATAACAACAGAGTCACACATTTTTTGGTAGTTAGTTCAAGGTTAAAAAATACTCAACATACATGTTTAAAAATATGTTAATAATTTGTGCACCTAAGTTTTATTAAACTAATATTTCTAACATTTGATGTATGATTAGTCTGTCATGAATCCATAACCATTCCTTTAATTTATTTTTGAATTCCCTAAATGTCAAATTCATTTTTATTTCCATATTGATCAGATTGTAAATTCTCGGCGCAATGAAAGAGTAATATCTTTGTCCAAATTATGTTTTCATTCTGGGTATTATTAGGCTATTTTTTAAAACTTGTCTCGTTGGTCGCCGTTTCTAAATTATTCCTAAATTTGAGTTATTGTCCAAAAATAGCCTTAAATGGGAAGTTTTTAGAAAAAGTTGCCTACAATCAAGAACTTTAGCTTCCTTATAAAGTTCATTAGTGGGATGTCGATATGGTCTACGTAAATTTCTGCGCAAATTCCAATGGCTCTAGCAGGGTTTTACCATATCCACCCCATCCTATTATGCCGTAAGTAATAAGCGATTCACATAAAGCATAATAAACAGTTTTTAGTGTTTTGGAAATCAGAATATTCCTCAGTTCTTTGAAAACATATCCAAGGACTAGCACCTTCGTAGCCACGTTATGTATATGAGAGTCCCAACGGAGAAAGCAATCTAGAGTGATGCCTAGATATTTCCAAGATATTTCTCTTTGAAAAGGTTGACAGTTACAAGACTCTACGCTATCGCATGCGTGTACTACAATAGTTTTATTAGTAGTGAGTTGACCTCTGGTGTTTATACTAAATGGCATGTATTTGGTTATGCCAACATTAAGCGTCAAAATAAAGTTTCCTAGTCAATTTTTAACAATTTCCATGCCCTCGTTTGCTTTCTCAAATGTGTAATTCCAGTTTGAACCATTGAATAATATAACAGTGTCATCGGCATACGTGATGATTTTACCTACTGGTAACTGACATAGGTCGTTTATTTAGACGAGGAATAAAATGGGTCCCGATACGCTACCCTGTGGCACACCATACGTGAGATGCTGGCTTTTACTCTGGAGGCCCTGGATGGTGACGCTTTGTACCCTGTTGGATAGGTAACTATTAAACCATTTAAGACTTGTGTAGTTATTTCCCTATACTGCTTACTTAATATTTGAACAGTTAATATACCCTGTGATACTCGAGATGACTTATCGATTCTAACAATATCACATACTTCTAAATGGGTTCAAGCGTTTAGAAGTTATGATTAAATAAAGAAACGGAAAGAATACATAGATGATCCTTGAACACATTTTACTCCTTTTTTGTCAGGCAGTCGTGTAAAGAATCTATTACCCTATAATCGGTGTGCGTTTTACATCTTGTATCAAATACAGTTCTACTGAAACGCCTGTCGAGAGTACGTGGAATGCTTTGTTTGAGTTCAGTAAGTAAAGCACGAATACAGTCCGGTGCTGTTCCAGATTTTTGCACGATTAACATTAACAAGACACTTGCTTCCCTAATATTTTTGCGTCCTTATATCAAGGTTCAAATTCAAAAAGTTTTTTATTTAACTTTAATCTTTAGATTTTTTTTGCAATGCTGGTCATAGACACAAGCTTATGAACTTTTTGTTTTGTTTTACTGTAAGGGCGTATATTGTATTGTTTTCGCTTTTAGTAGACAGATGATAGAAACATTAACGTTGTTATCAAAATGTCAAAATATTGTTCGGAGAATAAAAATAATGAATCTAATTATATATTTTTTTACCCGGATAATTATATACATGCATATATTACTACATTTTAGCAGATACATCACCTATCCAGTTCTTTTAAATGCAGGCATTCTTTTAAAGACATTAATTAATCGACTTCAAAAAAATTAATTAATCGACTTCAAA